>CM065746.1:115431-125431 GCA_033310375.1 Conus canariensis
TGTGTGTGTGTGTGTGTGTGTGTGTGTGTGTGTGGGGTGTGGTGTGTGTGTGTGTGTGTGTGTGTGTGTGTGTGGTGGTGTGGTGTGTGGGTTTGTGGTGTCGTGTGTGTGTGTGTGTGTGGTGTGTGTGTGTGTGTGTGTGTGTGTGTGTGTGTGTGTGTGTGTGTGTGTGTGTGTGTGTGTGTGTGTGTGTGTGGTGTGTGTGGGGTGTGTGTGTGTGGGGGTGTGTGTGTGTGTGTGTGTGTGTGTGTGTGTGGTGGTGTGTGTGTGTGTGAGTGTGTGTGTGTTGTGTGTGTGTGTGTGATGTGTGTGTGTGTGTGTGTGTGTGAGTGTGTGTGTGCGTGTGTTGTGTGTGTGTGTGTGTGTGTGTGCGTTGCGTGTGTGTGTGTGTGTGTGTGTGTGTGTGTGTGTGTGTGTGTGTGCTTGCGTGCGTGCGTGCTTGCTTGCGTGCGTGCGTGCTGCGTGTGTACGCGCGTGTGTGTGTGCATGTGCGTGTTGACATTTGGAAGCTGACATTGCCATCGTCCAAAGGAAGGAGTAGCTGTCGGCGATCGTCCAAAGGAAGGGAGTAGCTGTCGGCGATCGCCCAAAGGAAGGGAGTAGCTGTCGGCGATCGGCCCAAAGGAAGGAGTACTGCGGCGATCGCCCAAAGGAAGGGAGTAGCTGTCGGCGATCGCCCAAAGGAAGGGAGTAGCTGTCGGCGATCGTCCCAAAGGAAGGGAGTAGCTGTCGGCGATCGCCCCAAAGGAAGGGAGTAGCTGTCGGCGATCGTCCCAAAGGAAGGGAGTAGCTGTCGGCGATCGCCCCAAAGGAAGGGAGTAGCTGTCGGCGATCGTCCCAAAGGAAGGGAGTAGCTGTCGGCGATCGTCCCAAAGGAAGGGAGTAGCTGTCGGCGATCGTCCCAAAGGAAGGGAGGTAGATAGTGTGCCATCATGTCGGATCACGTGGTGGTGCCGGCTGATTTTGTGCAAGCGTGGGTATGACATTGCCTTTGAAGAGCGCGCCTTAAGGTTCGTGGGTGTCATGAAAACAACTAAAAATATTATCCAAAAAAAAAATTAAAAAAACAACATCGAGTTGGTCACCAGGATGAGGTGTTAGGACATTGAATGCCTCGCAGTCTATGGCGTGGCGTAGGACAGAAGTGACTGATGTTAAAAAGATGAGTGAATGGCCAGTGTTTCTATGGTGTTATGAAGTGACTGATGTTGAAAAGATGAGTGAACGGCCAATGTTTCTATGGTGCTATGAAGTGACTGATGTTAAAAAGATGAGTGAACGGCCAATGTTTCTATGGTGCTATGAAGTGACTGAGTAAATAGCCAATGTTTCTATGGTGTTATGAAGTGACAGATGTTTAAAAGATGAGTGAATGGCCAATGTTTCTATGGTGTTATGAAGTGACAGATGTTTAAAAGATGAGTGAATGACCAATGTTTCTATGGTGTTATGAAGTGACAGATGTTCAAAAGATGAGTGAATGGCCAATGTTTCTATGGTGTTATGAAGTGACTGATATTAAAAAGATGAGTGAATGGCCAATGTTTATATGGTGTTATGAAGTGACTGATATTAAAAAGATGAGTGAATGGCCAATGTTTACATGGTGTTATGTTTGTTAAGTTGGGGTTGTTATTCTGACGTCACCAAGATTCACTACAAGTACTGAGGGTTGGTGACTATTAGAAATAATACAATTTTTCTTAGAAATGACACAATCTATTTTAGAAATGACACAATCTATGTTAGAAATCACACAATCTATTTTAGAAATGAAACTATCTATATTAGAAATGACACAGTCTATATTAGAAATGACACACTGTATATAAGAAATGACACAATCTATATTAGAAATGACACAATCTATATTAGCAATGACACACTCTATGTTAGAAATGACACAATCTATATTAGAAATGACACAATCTATATTGGAAATGATACAGTCTATTTTAGAAATGACACAATCTATATTAGAAATGATACAATCTATATAAGAAATGACACAATCTATATTAGAAATGACACAATCTATAGTAGAAATGACACAATCTATATTGGAAATGATACGGTCTATATTAGAAATAACACAGTCTATATTAGAAATAACACACCTATATTAGAAATGATACAATCTATATTAGAAATGACCACTCTTATTAGAAATGACAATCTATATTAGAAATGACACGTCTATATTAGAAATGGCACAATCTATATTAGAAACGATAGAATCTATATTAGAAATGACACAGTCCATATTAGAAATGACACAATCTATATCAGAAATGACACACTCTATATTAAAAATGACACAATCTATATTAGAAATGACACAATCTATATTAGAAATAATACAATCTATATTAGAAATGATACAGTCTTTATTAGAAATGATATATTTCTATAATAGAAATGACACAATCTATATTAGAAATGATAGAATCTATATAGAAATGACACAATCTATATTAGAATGATACAATCTATATTAGAAATGACACAATCTATAGTAGAAATGACACAATCTATAGTAGAAATAATAATAATAATGAATACTTATATAGCGCCTATTCTCGGCTAGAGACCAAGCTCTAAGCGCGGGTTGCCTACCTGGGTAGTGCCGACTGAAGAGCTGCCAGCTGGCGCTTCATTCAGTCGTTTCCCGTATCATCCAGTCAATATCGTTCAATATCGTTCACTCAGTTTCCTTACTTCCTTCATTCTTTCCATTTCTCACGCAGGGTGCATGCTATGTGTAACGTGTCATCCATGCCAACGGCCAAACTGGCCTTCTCTTCCGAAAGTTGGTGATGGGATTTTACGTGTGTGCAAGATGTTATGCGTGCGTTCACACACGGAACCTCGGTTTATAGTCTCATTCGAAGGACTGTATGGGAAATGGAGTCAGAACCAATGTTAACTCCGAGGGAAAAATCCCCCCGTACCGAAACGCCCCGCTGAGATTCGAACCCGCAACCCAGGATCACCAGATTACGAGTCCGGCGCCCTACCAATGAGCATTCCGAGCTGACACAATTTATACAGAATGACACACTCTATATAGAAATGATACAGTCAAATATTAGAAATGATACAATCTATATTAGAAATGATACAATCTATATTAGAAATGAACACAGTCTATATTAGAAATGATACATCTATATTAGAAATGATACAATCTATATTAGAAATGAAAAATCTATATTAGAAATGACACAATCTATATTAGAAATGACACACTCTGTTTAGAAATGACACAATCTAATTAGAAATGACATAGAAAATGACACAATCTATGTTAGAAATGACACAATCTATGTTAGAAATGACACAATCTATGAATGACAAAACTATATTAGAAATGACACAATCTCACACTGAGCGCAGGCAAGCCACTGATCCCAGGGGGCAGTCTATCTCCACGTCTGTCCTTTGTACTCCCAAAGGACCGTTATGTCATGTTCTCGTGATCAGGACATCTTTCCCAGGGGGCACTGCACTGTACTTCAGAGACACGCAGTCGAGCTCACATCAGTTGAGAGAATGGACATCTTTTGGTTTGTTTAAACAGAAATAAGGCAAGGTACAAACGTAGACTTATGATAATTGGGGGCTTGATAAATGAAACAGACCATTGAATGACCAAACTGTATTCTACAAGTAGCCATTGTAGGAGACTGAATGTACTGTATGTATTTCCAAAACCTGTCTGGGAAAACTAATGAACAACACATAATCAGCTTGCACTTTCTGTTGCTTCACAATGCGTGCATCTAACTACAAAGTTGTGTCCATCGCCGCTCATGTGCGTCCTGGAAACATTCCCAATTGTCACCTGAAATGTACATAGATATTTGCTGTTTGGCGTTGGCCGAAACTCTACTGATTGCCCGCTACAGACGGCCAGTGTTTATGCTCACAAAGTTGTGTGCGTCCAAAACTGACCATGTCAGCACGCGTCAAACGGAAATTCCTCATGTTGAGATGTTTTATGGGGCCAAACCCAACAACGCTGGTGTTGTTTGGGAAGGCTCCTCTCCAAGGTTGAATCAATGTCTTTAGTGAATGCCCCTTTCGTGTCTCTTACTACACTGCTACACTGACTCCTGTACAGAAGAAACAGATGAGAAAGTACAAGTTTCACACCCACCGGCAGAAAAAAAAATTCACCAAATGTTTCACGTTTACTTCAGCAAAGGTGACAGTGCTGGGGCCTCATCATAGTCTGTATGTAGGAGTCATAGCAACAAAGTTCATAGGGTATGCTGAGGGTCTGTGTGTGTGCGTGTGTGTGTGTGTGTGTGTGTGTGTGTGGGGGGGTGTGTGTGGGTGTGTGCGTGCGTGTGTGTGTGTGTGTGTGTGTGTGTGTGTGTGTGTGTGTGTGTGTGTGTGTGTACTTTGTTCACACTGGGATATGGATATTTTCTGATCCACAAAGTAGAAAGAACCCTAAAGAAATGTGGACAGCGAGTCTTGAAAGTGAACAAAGCAAGTCGCCCCTTATCTCCTCACACTTAAAAGGAGCTGGACTGCATCCAGGTATAAGATCAATACTACCTCACCGACAACCATTCCTAGATAGGCGTTATGCCGTCTTATTACAGGATTCATGCCCGCTATGTTGTTTAAGCCGTCATCATGGGCACTTTTCTTGAAGTCCCTTTCTCCGACAGATTGTCCAGAAGGTTTCCCGATAGCGGGAACCCACTGCATAGTACACAAAGATGTTGGAGCAGGGCTTGATCAGCAGAATGGTCACACCCGTCAGTCTGCAGCACACGAACAGGTTATGCTCGCTCTGACCATAGTCCACTTCAGGGAAAAACAGCCGAACGAAGTTGAAGAGAGCATAGGGTGACATACAGACGATGAACAAGATGGAGCTGCTCACAAGCATCCTGGTCAGTGCTATGTCACGTGATGAGACAGAAGAGGACGTGTCTGATCTCCATTGCCTGATCTGACGAAGTTTCATGGTCGTCAATATTGTTGCTATCGTCACCACTATCATGGTCCCTCCAAAAACACCAACACCAAACACTATGCCTTCCATGACGTTAATCAGGTCTTTGTTGCCTTTGTAGAACTCTCCTTCAATGGGGGCAATGACGTGGATACCATACGCGGGATCATATAAACAACCGATTTGATACCGAATAAACAAGACAAATGAAAGTGCATACACTGAAACGTATACCACAAAGATGATAACTGCCATGGTCCTAGGTCGCATCAGGCTTTGAAATTTCAATGGATCAAAAACACAGAGACACCTTTCTACAGCCAGTATGGCGGAAAAGATGGGGGAAGCATAATATGTACCTAACATAATTAATAAGTTATGATTTATTATGAAACTAATATAGGGACCTATTTCTTGTCTTGAGACAAAATGCATGTATAGTTCTTCAGCTTGGAATATGATTTCTAAAGTCACATACAGTCCGTCAGTGAGGGCCAGGAAAAAGAGACACAACGTGACACGGTCCTTCAGACCCTGCTTGTAGAACACCACCATGTTGATGACGTTAGCTGGCCCTCCAATCACAAACAGCAACAGAAGCATGCAGCTTTTGAACTGCTGAACAACACGCCTCATTTCTGGACTGACAATGCCATCAGGATTGTTCCCAGGTGAAAAGTCTACCTGACTGAACTGCACCATGATGCAGCCATCTGGAACTGACCAATTTCCGGCACCAGAGGGAAAATAACCAGTTATGTTGGCATGAATGTCAGCATTGGTCGTGGAACCCATGATCGGAAGTTAGGCGTTCAACATGATATTGAAGTAAATTTATGCCACAGAGTTACATGAACACGATGTTTTTAATTGAAATCAATACACGTGTTAATACATTTACTTTTAGAGTGAAGATTCCAACAGCTTCGGTCAAATGGCAGCTGAAGATGTGAGTAATTTGATATTGAAAAATGGATGTTGCGTTCAGGACTGAAAAAAATATTCGCTTATCAAACCAGTCTACACACACACACACACACACACACACACACACACACACACACACCACGCACGCACGCACGCACGCACGCACGCACACACACACACACACACACACACGCACGCACGCACGCACGCACGCACGCGCACACACACACACACACACACACACACACACACACACACACACACACACACACACACACACACACATGTTAAACTGTTAAAGTCGTGTGAAACAGTATCTGGGCTTGCGGAATAATATAACTTTTGAACAGATAGATTTTCTTCAAGTTTCCTCTGTACAAACATTTGATTGCTTTAAATGAACGCGTTTGCATCTTACAAGTTGAGACTTGTTGGTGCCACTCATTAATTCAAACAGCGCACTCACATAACTTGGAAGTAAGCATGTTTCCAAAAAGAATCAAACTCTTGTTGTTTTTTTTATGTTGCTGTGAGCACAAAGTTTGAACCAAATAATCTAACTGTTCCATAATGTCTATTCTCTCCTTGAATCAGTCCAGACAAAGGACAGACAGACTGGTCACTTCAGGT
Organism: Conus canariensis; assembly: GCA_033310375.1. Classification (NCBI taxonomy): domain Eukaryota; kingdom Metazoa; phylum Mollusca; class Gastropoda; order Neogastropoda; family Conidae; genus Conus; species Conus canariensis. The sequence continues at coordinate 121,961 of CM065746.1, forward strand.
TGCCCTCAGCCCCACCCTGGAGGGCTTCAAATCCCGAATCTGATCCCACACCCTGCCCCCTGTCCCCGTCCCCCCAACACCCCACAGTCCAGCAAGCTCTACCTCCAGTGACTTCAAACTACACGCAACACCCCCCTCCCCCGCCCTTATAGTCTACAGAATCTTCACAATGATGAAGGCGGTAGTATGACAAAGAAGAAGTTTGCTGACTCTCTAATAGCAGAGAAAAAAGCTGTTGCCAATCTGCTTGCTTCAACTATTGAAACAAATTCCTCAACTTTCAACAAATCAGCCTGTCTTGTCAAAAACAAAGTCCGCAAAGAAAACTCACCCTGCAATTTTTTTTTTATTAGACAACATGGAAGAATACAATCTTTCTTTCACTGTAAACGAATTGACATCCACCTTACTTTCTGGCAACGACTGAAGAATACAATCTTCCTTTCACTGTAAACGAATTGATATCCGCCTTACTTTTGGCAGCGACTGAAGAATACAATCTTCCTTTCACTGTAAACGAATTGACATCCGCCCTACTTTCTTGCAGCGACTCCTCTCCTGGTATAGATGAAATCCGTTATAAACGTTTGAAACACCTTTTTCAAAAGGGTCTGAACATCCTGCTACAAGTGTACAATCATGTATGGACTATTGGGTTCTTTCCACCTTCTTCTTTCCATTCTACAAACAAGGACTTTCTGATTGTTTGTCTGATTGGCTGTCAGATTGGCTGGGCTATAAGCAACATCACCATTACCATTGGAGGTCATAGCTGGCCGTAACCTCCATCATCTTGAATTAAACCTGTTTTTACTTTTTACCCTTTTGAAAGCAGGTCACGAGATTGTTCTTGCTTGGTCACGTTGGCGGTTGGGGAAATGAAATAGCTGATCATTAGGCCAAGAATGCAACAACAAGGAATCTGTCTAACATATCTATCCCCTACGCAGATTTGAAACCGAAGGTCAATGATGATGTCAGAGCCCTCTGGCAGCAGGACTGGAATACACAGACGGATAACAAACTTTAGCTGATCCGTCCAAACCTAAAAGAGTTCCTCTCATCTACCTCTGGTAGTCGCAAAGAAGAAACGGTTTTATGGCGGCTGCACACTGGCCATTGGTGTTTAACTCATCTGCACCTATTAAAGAGTGAAGACGCTCCTTGGTGCATTTCGTGTCATGTGCCACCCACTTGTCATGTACCACTCACAAGTCATGTACCACTCACATGTCATGTGCCACTCACATGTCATGTGCCACTCACATGTCATGTACCACTCACATGTCATGTACCGCTCACATTGAAACATATTCTTGTAGAGTGTTCGGATTTGCATGATGTACAACATAAACATTTTATAGCGGACTCCATGAAAACGTTCTTTTTAACTATACTTTTATTTTCAATTCAATTTTCTGTGTATATAATTTCAATATTGCGCAGTTGAGAAAATAAGGGAGAATACAACTAAACTCTAGACAGAATAAAGGGCAGATCATAAAAAGAAGCAACAGAAACAACTCAGAAACACATCTACACACACAAAGGAAGAGCATGAATAACTGCCAGCCAGTCTATAAAACAAATTATGTATCAATATATATATATATATATATATGTATATATTATCCTAGAGTATCAAGAATTGACTTTTAATGAGTTTGCAGACATTATGATTACATATTTGTAAGTGGCTTGGAGGGTTTTTTTTGTTGTTTTTTAATGAAACATATATTTTCGTGTTTACATTCCTCCACTTTCAATCAATTCTTTATGCTCATCTATGCCAGTCAATGCTAAATATGACATACGCGATGTACTTTTCTATTTCAAACCTGTCTTTTAATCATTTAATGCAGACATTTTTTTAAGAATATAGAGTTCAGAAAACATCAGGATAACGTTTAACACACTGTCAGATTAGAAATATGTGTCGCGTCCAAACAGTATTTTTTTTTTTGTTTAAAAAGAAAGAGGTTATATGTATATGTCTATCTTTAATTACTTGTTTAAATTGTCCCCCCCCCCCCCCCCCCCCCCCAAAAAAAAAAAAAAAAACTGCCGCGTGTATACATTTCCAGAACGTATGTTCTATGCTATCTTTTTCTTGCTGGCAGAATGTACATTAATTTATTATCAGATTTGACACCCAAGCATATTAACACTGCATTTGTTGGTAGGATTCTATGTATAAATCACATCTCAACTTTGTTTCGTGAATCTCTTGCATTAATTTAAGTGGTTTTTGACAGTTGATTTCTGAATTCAATTCATAATTCCATATAGGGCAGCATTTTGGTTTTGAACCGTCCTCTATAAGGATGTCATGATATAATCGTGCTCCCTATTTCATCAAATTTAAGATGTGTACAGATTTGAAATAATTTTCAGATTTTTCGTTTTTTTTCCACACGAACGTTCAGTGTGTTAACGAATATTTTTATTCTTTTATTTTTCTTAGAGCTGCATAACTTAGAAACTTAGTCCGTTTATTGCACTTGTCAATAAATTCAGCACAGATCAAGTAACTGCCAGAAAGTTAGTCCGTTTATTGCACTTGTCAATAAATTCAGCATAGATCAAGCAACTGCCAGAAAGTTAGTCCGTTTATTGCACTTGTCAATAAATTCAGCATAGATCAAGTAACTGCCAAGAAAGTTAGTCCGTTTATTATTGCACTTGTCAATAAATTCAGCATAGATCAAGTAACTGCCAGAAAGTTAGTCCGTTTATTGCACTTGTCGATAAATTCAAGATAGATCAAGTAACTGCCAGAAAGTTAGTCCGTTTATTGCACTTGTCGATAAATTCAGCATAGATCAAGTAACTGCCACCTTCTTTGCACAGATCTCCAACATTACATGCATTTTCATTAATCCAATCGTTCGTATCTAATGAAATACTATCTATATTTATTCTGTCATTTAAAAATAATGGCCCTGCAATTCCATTGAAGCCTTGTTCACTGTTCCACCTGATGTGATTCTTGAATTTCTGAAAGAGATATATGTTTTTTAATCTCATCTGAATTTTTACAGTAGTAAGATTTTTAACAAAATGTCTAGTATGTTTTTAGAAGATGTACTTTAAAGGCGTGTGTGAATGAATGACTTGTGAGTTGACTTTAACGCGATGACAGCCTTGATATGGCCCTTCGCGGTCCGCTGCTACTCTATTCTACCTAGTAGAGCAGACAGGGGTAGGCATTGTATACTACTAATCTGTGCCGAACTAACATCGGCAATGCACCTCCTTATTTCAATATTTCTAATTCTTTATTGTCATTTGTGATATGATTTGCCCCTCAAAATTATTACTGGCTCTCTGAAAAAAAAAGGTTCTCAGTCTCTTGAGCACATCAGTAACGGGCACAACTATTGCGAAATACAGTATCTCGTATTGTGTCTTCAAGAATGTATTCCAAAGAAGTTTATCACATTTGATCAATTAAAAGATGACCCATTAAAA
>CM065746.1:132931-147931 GCA_033310375.1 Conus canariensis
TGTACACAGTCGTCTTCTGTAAGATTCTGACCTTCGCTGGCACATAATCTCAGGCAGAAGTCGGTTCCAGATAAGAGGACAAGAACAAGAGAGGCTTGTATTGAACGAGGTCAGCTCCAGATGTGGGAACCTGGAGTTTGTAGAATTTCTAGAATTCATGTCAGATTAGGACTGAACAGTTTGCAGGACTAATCAAAATACAATATTTGGCATGAACATTTATTTATTTATACAAAGCATATCCTGTGATCAGCTTGTATATAATCCACTTCTGTGTGGCTAGAGGAGTTCAGGTGAACTGCTTTAAGGGCATCTTTATTAATAGGATGAAAGGTTTCCTTGATTTCAAAATTGCTTTAAGGGCATTTTTATTGATAGAATGAAAGGTTCTATTGCTTTCAGGAGAACTGCTTTAAGGGCATCTTTATTGATAGCATGAAAAGTTCGATTTATTTCAGAACTGCTTTAAGGGCATCTTTATTGATAGGATAAAACGCTTCATTGATCTCAGGAGAACTGCTTTTAATTAAGGCAATCTTTATTGACAGGATGAAATGTTTCATTGATTTGAGAACGAACTGCTTTAAGGGCATCTTTATTGACAGGATGAAAGGTTTCATTGCTTTCAGGAGAACTGCTTTAACAGCATCTTTATTGATAGCATGAAAGGTTCCGTTTATTTCAGGAGAATGCTTTAAGGGCATCTTTATTGATAGGATGAAAGGCTTCACTGATTTGTAGTGGCGGAGTCAAATACTGCCGAAAAGTAATTGATTGAATAGGATATGCATGCATTCAGGAATGAACTTCTGGCATGAAAGTTTAAAAAGTGCTTGATGATGCGTAACTGATCTATTTGTCTGGATACTGTTTTGCAAAATGTTTTGATGTGAGCAGTCCATGAAAGAATGGTGTCAATCAATAAACAAAAGTTCATTACAAAACCTTTAATGATTTCACTTTTTCTGTGGTGGCAGTGATGATTGCATGTGCATGTGTGCGCCCACACCCCCAAATTTGCGTGCAAAAAGTATCGATGTTTGTATAATTTGCACATTTTTCCTAGGATGTTTTTCATAGCATTAGTTGTTTTTTTTTAAATGTGCAGGACAAAAAATGATAAGTTCTTTTTTATGACTTAAGGAAAAGAACACATGAAAATTATGTTGAAAATCCATGGAGTGGAGAGGGGAACTCTCTCCCTCTCTCTCTCTCTCTCTCTCTCTCTCTCCTCTCTCTCTCTCTCTCTCTCTCTCTCTCTCTCTCTCTCCTGTCAAGTGCTAGCGAAACTGTATGTGCGAGCTGTGCGAGTGCTACATACGGGTGTGATTTTGTATGTATATTTCAGTATACTCAATTTACGATTATACAGTTGGTGTGAGCAAGTTTTGTAAATGATCGTGATCAGTAGAAACGTTATAGCGTCAGTGTGTGTGATTTCATTTTTGTTTCTTGACCTCATTGCAGATAGGTCGGTGGCCTTTGCAATTAAAATTTTCCGAGTTCCGAGAGTTCTCTCTCTGACCTGACCTCTCTATGCATCTGTGTCTGTCTCTCTATCTGACCTGAGCCTGAGTTGTGTGTGTGTGTGTGTGTATACATATATATATATATATATATATATATATATATATATATATATGTGTGTGTGTGTGTGTGTGTGTGTGTGTGTGTGTGTGTGTGTGTGTGGTCTCTTTCATTTTGGTGCCAGTTCTCCGTGATTGTTCTCATGCCGGTCCCTTCACATCCAGCACACACAACCACACCCAGTAACGTTCTGTCGCATATCAAGCGCCAGCGATGCAATGGGAGCTATCCACAACAGGTCATTGGTCCACCCACCAGAGGAGACACCGCACTGCTGTTGAAGTCCTTTGATGGTGTAGCCTACAGGGCTGTCTGCTGAAGTCCTTTAATGGTGTAGCCTACAAGGCTGTCTGTTGAAGTCCTTTGGTGGTGTAGCCTACAGGGCTGTCTGTTGAAGTCCTTTGATGGTGTAGCCTACAGGGCTGTCTGTTGAAGTCCTTTGATGGTGTAGCCTACTGGGCTGTCTGTTGAAGTCCTTTGATGGTGTAGCCTACAAGGCTGTCTGTTGAAGTCCTTTGGTGGTGTAGCCTACAGGGCTGTCTGTTGAAGTCCTTTGGTGGTGTAGCCTACAGGGCTGTCTGTTGACGTCCTTTGGTGGTGTAGCCTACAGGGCTGTCTGTTGAATTCCTTTGGTGGTGTAGCCTACAGGGCTGTCTGTTGAAGTCCTTTGATGGTGTAGCCTACAGGGCTGTCTGTTGAAGTCCTTTGATGGTGTAGCCTACAGGGCTGTCTGTTGAAGTCCTTTGGTGGTGTAGCCTACAGGGCTGTCTGTTGAATTCCTTTGGTGGTGTAGCCTACAGGTCTGTCTGTTGAAATCCTTTGGTGGTGTAGCCTACAGGGCTGCCTGTTCAGCGGAATTATATAAGGGACGCCGTCTATTAGTCCCCCTACCAAAAGGAAGCCTTGCTTAATTGACAGTTCATGACTCTCAATGGTAATGACTTGCTTTATCGTCTGTTTAAGGAGTCAAAAATAATGAGTTACGTTTAGTTTTTTGTTGCCCTGCCGTCAGGAAAATTCGGGATAAATTTATTAAACACAGGTATAATTTTAGCCTTTCTTGCTCAAATTGTTCATAAAAATTGTCATTGTTTTATGACATTCAGATTCCGAGCTTAAAACACCACCACCACCACCACTATCCGGTGGTAGGCCTGTGGCTATCATTAAAAATCTTACTGCCACAGGCATTAAGAATTGACACTTAAAATTAACCTAAAAATTAAAATCAACCTAAAAGTTAAAATGATCCAAAATGTGTACATGAAGTACTGACCAGAAGGTGTGCAAAGATGGCAAATAAAAGATATTCAGTGATAACTGGAGGAACAGGGCATATTCCAATTTCGCGACCAACAACAACTTCAGACTGGAAGTCGTGGTAAGCTGTGAAAATGATAAGAAGATTAGGCAGTCTGACAATAAAAAAAGAAATATATATATATATTTTTTTTTTTTTTTTTTTTTTTTTTCTCACTTAGATTTTTATTCGAACGGGTGCGGAAATTTCGTGGTGGACATAACACTTCTGTATCGGTGGTTCGTCGGAAATTTAGATCACTTGAGCACACACGGAATTTGTGATTAAAGAGGAAACATTGTAATGAGCGATTTACAGGAAAATTAATTTTGATAATTGTAATGAAAACATTCTTTGGTACCAAAATGACATACTGACTGAACGAAAATTACAAACAAAAGCTTAATTTGAACTTTGTACCCTTTTTGGGAGGTACCTGTGTTTTGTTGGTGGAATTAGGCTAGAAACAGGATACCTAAGAAAAGACAGAACTATACTTTTACATCCTTGGGTTTACGTACGATGTCTACATGAAAAATTGTATTGTGTAACATTCAACTGACCGACCTGAATTTAAGATATATGATGCTCAGTTTGCATGACCTTACCACAACTATCATCCTGTTAGGTTGTCCGTCACATGTGGATAGAACACCACGTAGTCATCATCATCCTGTTAGGTTGTCCGTCACATGTGGATAGAACACCACGTAGTCATTATCATTCAACTAATCTTTTTCCCTAAACCAGATCTATCTCCATGCATGTATAGATCATCTGCACGTGAATTGTTAAGATGGCTTAATAGTTCAGTTTTATTTGTAATTGCTTCGTACGTTTATTTATAATAATTCTTTCGTCCTTTTTTAACAATGGCAGAATTACTTGTCATTCTCTCTCTCTCTCTCTCTCTCTCTCTCTCTCTCTCTCTCTCTCTCTCTCTCTCTCTCTTCCTCTCAATAACTCTGCGATTGCAGAAATTAAGAAAGTTCGGTTCAGTGGTTTACTTTACGTCTGTCCATCATAGATAATATTAGACAATAAGCAGCTATACAATCTACACTAACACTCACAAAACACATCTGTAATTTCCAGAATTAGAAAGTTCAGTCAAATGGTTTGTTTTACATCTGTCCATCAGAGATGGTAATAAGCAGCCATACAATCTACACTAAGTGATTCTCACGTAACTCTACAACCAGTCAAATAGATCCAAGACAGCCATACAATCTACACTAAGTGATTCTCACATAACTCTACAACCAATCAAACAGATCCAAGACAGCCATACAATCTACACAAAATGATTCTCACATAACTCTACAACCAATCAAATAGATCCAAGACAGCCATACAATCTACACAAAGTGATTCTCACATAACTCTACAACCAATCAAACAGATCCAAGACAGCCATACAATCTACACAAAGTGATTCTCACATAACTCTACAACCCATCAAACAGATCCAAGACAGCCATACAATCTACACAGAGTGATTCTCACATAACTCTACAACCTATCAAACAGATCTAAGATAATAACATCAGTTGAAAATTTCATAATAGAATTTAGCAAGTTTGGTTTGAGCAACCACCGCTGCAAGATCAATAATGTATGGGCTATAGCCATGTTGACATTAACATTATGATCTTTCTCCTTACAAATGGTTGGACTATGACTGACACAAACATTACGGGAGTCCTCCAAATCTAAATAAAAGCGCGAGGAAACTGGGGGGGGGGGGGGGGGGGGGGGGGGGGGGGGGGGGGAGGGGTATCTTCCAACTTTGCAAACATCAAGGGAAGGGAGAGTAGGCAGAAGAAGGATACCTTTTACCAAATTACCATAAAAAGCCTGAGAATGGTGAACAGGGGTGAGGGGAATCATCTTCTAAACTGTCAAAAACAAAACAAAACAAGATACAAAGCATATAAACGTACTCCCAGTTTATCTTGAATACGCGTGAGATATTCCATAAAGAGGAAAAACCGTCTTGGACTGGTTTAACAATTAGTAATGGCTATTCTGGTAAACATTGGCCATCGTCTGTGACCTATAATGAACATACTTACAAATTTTCAGAAAGATCGGCCAAGAACTTTCTGAGATTTTCCATAAAGAAGAAAACCAATATGGGCCGTTAGTAATGGCTATAACGGTAAACCTAAACATCGGGCATCATCCGTGACCCATAATGAACATACCTACAAATTTTCAGAAATATCGGCCAAGTACTTTTGAGATATTCCATAAAGAAGAAAAACCGTTACAGGCCGTTACAGCCGTTAGTAACTGCTATAACGCTAAACTAAAACATCGGGCATCATCCGTAACCCATAATGAACAAACATGCTAATTTTCACAAAGATCGGCCATGTACATTCTGAGATATTCCATAAAGAAGAAAAAGCGTTAGAGGCCGTTACAGCTGTTAGTAACGGCATAACGGTAAACTAAAACATCGGGCATCATCCGTAACCCATAGTGAACATACCTGCTAATGTTCACAAAGATCAGCCATGTACTTTCTGAGATATTCCATAAAGAAAAAAAAATGTTACAGACCGTTACAGCCGTTAGTAATGGCTATAACGGTAAACTAAAACATCGGGCATCATCCGTGACCCATAGTGAACATACCTGCAAATTTTCACAAAGATCGGCCAAGCACTTTCTGAGATATTCCTTGAAGAAAAACAACAATTACATGCCGTTACAGCCGTTAGTAACGGCTATAACGGTAAACTAAACATCGGGCATTATCCGTGACCCATAATGAACATACCTGCTAATGTTAACAAAGATCAGCCAAGTACTTTCTGAGATATTCCATGAAGAAGAAAAAGCGTTACAGGCCGATACAGCCGTTAGCAACGGTACATATGGTAAACTAAAACATCGGGCATTATTTGTGACCCATGATGAACATACCTACAAATTTTCAGAAAGATCGGCTAAGTGCTTTTTGAGATATTCCATAAAGAAGAAAAACTGTTACAGGCTGTTACAGCCGTTAGTAACTGCTATAATGGGGTAAACTAAACATCGGACATCATCCGAGACCCATAATGAACATACCTGCTAATTTTCACAAAGATCAGCCAAGTACTTTCTGAGATATTCCATGGAGAAGAAAAACCGTTACAGGCCGTTACAGCCGTTAGTAACGGTTGTAACGGTAAACTAAAACATGGAGCATCATTCGTGACCCATAATGAACATACCTGCTAATTTTCACAAAGATCGGCCAACTGCTTTCTGAGATATTCTTTTTTTTTTTTTTTTAAAGAAGAAAAACCGTTGCAGGCCGTTACAGCCGTTACTAACGGCTATAACGGTAAACTAAAACATCAGGCATTATTTGTGACCCATAATGAACATACCTACAAATTTTCAGAAAGATCGGCCGAGCGCTTTCTGAGATATTCCATAAAGAAGAAACCCCGTTACAGGCCGTCACAGCCGTTACTAACGGCTATAACGGTAAACTAAAACATCAGGCATTATTCGTGACCAATAATGAACATACCTACAAATTTTCAGAAAGATCGGCCAAGTACTTTTTGAGATATTCTATAAAGAAGAAAAACCGTTACAGGCCGTTACAGCCGTTAGTAATGTTTTAGTTTACCGTTATAGCCGTTAGTAACGGCTGTAACGGTAAACTAAAACATCGGGCATACCTGCGTTAGTAACGGCTGTAACGGTAAACTAAAACATGGGGCATCATCCTGACTCATAATGAACATACCTACAAATTTTCAGAAAGATCAGTCAAGTACTTTTTGAGATATTCCATAAAGAAGAAAAACCGTTACAGCCTGTTACAGCCGTTAGTAACAGCTATAACGGGGCAAACTAAAACATCGGGCATCATCCGAGACCCATAATGTACATACCTGCTAATTTTCACAAAGATCGGCCAAGTACTTTCGGAGATATTCCATGGAGAAGAAAACGCGTTACAGCCGTTAGTAACGGCTGTAACGGTAAACTAAAACATCGGGCATCATCCTTGACCCATAATGAACATATCTACAAATTTTCAGAAAGATCGGCCCAGTAGTTTTGTCTGGAGCGAGTGGAACACATTTTTGACCACGGACACACAGACACACAGACAGACAGACACACAGACAGCATTTCTTCGTTCCCATTCTAAAGTGCTCCCTGTTCTATAAGAACTGGGAGTACAACAAAAACATCGAGACAGGGGTCGGGGGGGGGGGGGGGGATGCGGGAGGAGGGGGGGTGAAGAAGAATCCATTTTCTGAATTTTCATAAAAGCGGGAAAGTAGGGGGGGTGGGAGAGGAGGTGGAGGAGTCCAGATCTCTGTAAAAGCGGAGGATGGGGGAATGCGGGAATATCTTTTTCCGTGATTTCTTTTTTTCACATTTTTGACTTCAACCATCGGGGCTGTGGGTGGGAGGGCAGAAGACAGTGCGACTATCCTGCTATTTTCTTTCGTCAGTCATTTGTGTTCTGCCCAGCTGTGCATACATGTTGTTTCCCTTTGAAAATATACTGGTGGAGGAAGCAAGCGCGCGTGTGTGACTCAGATTTTTTTTTTTATCTGCATACCACACACACACACACACACACACACGTACAGAGAGAGAGAGAGAGAGAGAGAGAGAGAGAGAGCAAACTTGTGTACACAACACGCGTGCGCACGAGAGAGAGAGAGAGAGAGAGAGAGAGAGAGCAAACTTGTGTACACAACACGCGTGCGCACACGCACACGCACGCACCCCATCCTCCACACACACACGCACACACACACACACACACACCATCTCTCTCTCTTTCTCTCTCTCTCACACCCACACAAACTCTCTCTCTCTCTCTCTCTCTCTCTCTCTCTCTCTCACACACACACACACACACACACACCTCCTTGGGCTTGTGCATCAGCGACAAGGCAGTGTATTTCAAACAGGTCTTTCACACCTTCTGAGCGACAGTGGGAGCAAGTCACGGTCTGTGTCCGTGCTGTTCGTGCCCTTGATGTGTCCAGCCGGCTGTGTGAGCAGCCAGTTGGCGCATATTGCCCGGATGTGCAAGCATCGGGGTGGAACAACATGGAGGAGAAGAACGGCCCCACCTCCACACCAAATTACGAATAAGTGTATCGTCAGTGGTCTTCGCAGAATTTGTGTGTGTGTGTGGTGACATTGATGCTGGGCGTCATCTACATTCCTCCACTTGTGCTGTCCTGCTTGAAGGGGGGAAGAAACTTGGTGAAACTTGCATGGCTTGCTCTACTGGCTGGAGAAAGAGGCTGCTAACACCAGGGCCAATGGGAAATTCACTTTGTGTCGACTGACGCCCGTGTTGACAGTGATTGACAGGTACTCCATTCTGCAATTGACAGTTATCTCATTCTGTGATTGACAGTTGTCGCATTCTGTGCTCAAGACGATAAAGATATCTGCATGGATGTTTGACAGCAAAGGAAGTAGTAGGTAAGTTTATTATTATTTGCGCGCGCGCACACACACACACACACACACACACACACACACACACACACACACTCGCGCACGCACACGCGCACACACACACACACACACACACACACACATTCTCTCTCTCTCTCTCTCTCTCTCTCTCTCTCTCTCTCTCACACACACATACACACAGACACACACACACACGGAGGCTGGGGGGGGGGGGGGGGGGGGGGGCGCTATCTATCGATCAAGCACCATCCCGTAGTTTCAGTTTCAAACGGTTCATTTGTGTTCTTGTAGTGTTCAACAGAGAGAAGTGAAACAAATTAAAAAAAATAAATAAATAAATAAAAAAAACGGATGGTGCTGAATCGAAAGACAGCCCCCTCCCTTCACTCCTCACCCCCCCCCCCTCCCCCTTCAAACACATGCACATACCGGGGATGGGGGTGGGGGGGGGTGTAGATGGGGATTAGGTTGGAGATGAAAGGGGCTGTTGGATTGTGTGGAGGTGGACAAAAGAGGGGGGGAGGGGGAGGGGGGATCGGAGAGAAACATCTGGAGTACCTGTAGTGTGTGTGTGTTTTTGTGTGTGTATGTGTGTGTGTGTGTGTGTGCACGCATATGTGTGTGGTGTGCGTGCGTGTGTGTGTGTGTGTGCGCGCGCGTGCGCGTACGCGCTGGTGAAGGGAGGTGGGCAACGCGTGGGGGCGTGTATGTATCTGCATGCGCAGGTGTGTGTGAGGGGCGTGTGCACACGCACGTGTGTGTGTGTGTGTGTGTGTGTGTGGAGGGGGGTTGTTGTTGTTTCTTACTCCATTTAAAGTATGTCGACATTAGTGATATCAAACAGAGGTAGGGCTCAGTGTGTGTGTGTGTGTGTGTGTGTGTGTGTGTGGTATGCCCGCACATGTGTGTTTGTAGATAGCGATTCCTCGGAACTTTGCCGATTTCAGTGCAAGGTTAATAATCGACTCTTTCCTAACTGTCGAGCAAATAAAAAGAATAGTAAAGGTTTATAAAAAAAAAAAAAAATGTAAATGAAATAAAATCAATCGATCAGTGAGTCACTCCAGCAGGGTAATATTCAGTGACTTAGCAGTGTAATAGTCAGTGACTAAGCAGTCCAATAGTCAGTGACTTAGCAGTGTAATAGTCAGTGACTGAGCAGTCCAGTAGTCAGTGACTTAGCAGTGTAATAGTCAGTGACTAAGCAGTCCAATAGTCAGTGACTCAACAGTCTAATAGTCAGTGACTTAGCAGTGTAATAGTCAGTGTCTTAGCAGTGTAATAGTGACTAAGCAGTCCAATAGTCAGTGACTTAGCAGTGTAATAGTCAGTGACTTAGTGTAATAGTCAGTGACTTAGCAGTGTAATAGTCAGTGACTTAGCAGTCAGTCCAATAGTCAGCGACTTAGCAGTCCAGTAGTCAGTGACTTAGCAGTGTAATAGTCAGTGACTTAGCAGTGTAATAGTCAGTGACTTAGCAGTGTAATAGTCAATGACTAAACAGTCTAATAGTCATTGACTGAGCAGTGTGATAGTCAGTGACTTAGCAGTGTAATAGTCAGTGACTTAACAGTCCAATAGTCAGTGACTTAGCAGTCTAATAGTCAGTGACTTAGCAGTGTAATGGTCAGTGAACTAGCAGTCTAATAGTCAGTGACTTAGCAGTCCAATAGTCAGTGACTTAGCAGTCCAATAGTCAGTGACTTAACAGTGTAATAATCAGTGACTGAGCAGTCCAATAGTCAGTGACTTAGCAGTGTAATAGTCAGTGACTTAGCCGTCTAATAGTCAGTGACATAGCAGTCCAATAGTCAGTGACTTAGCAGTGTAATAGTCAGTGACTTAGCAGTCTAATAGTCAGTGACTTAGCAGTGTAATAGTTAGTGACTTAGCAGTGTAAGAGTCAGTGACTTAGCAGTGTAATAGTGACTAAGCAGTCTAATAGTCAGTGACTTAGCAGTCCAATAGTCAGTGACTTAGCAGTGTAATAGTCAGTGACTTAGCAGTGTGATAGTCCGTGACTTAGCAGTGTAATAGTCAGTGACTTAGCAGTGTGATAGTCCGTGACTTAGCAGTGTAATAGTCAGTGACTTAGCAGTGTAATAGTCAGTGACTAAGCAGTCTAATAGTCAGTGACTTAGCAGTCCAAAAGTGACTTAGCAGTGTAATAGTCAGTGACTAAGCAGTCCAATAGTCAGTGACTGAGCAGTCCAATAGTCAGTGACTGAGCAGTCCAATAGTCAGTGACTTAGCAGTCCAATAGTCAGTGACTGAGCAGTCCAATAGTCAGTGACTTAGCAGTCTAATAGTCAGTGACTTGCATGCTCGTTCATTCACCCTTTAATGTGATGTAAAATCTGTTCATAGTTTTCTCCAGCAGCGACTTCAAACAGTTCATATTGTCCTTACAGTTCGTGTTGTCCTTACAGTTCGTATTGTCCTTAGAGTTCGTGTTGTCCTTACAGTTCGTATTGTCCTTACAGTTCGTGTTGTCCTTACAGTTCGAATTGTCCTTACTGGCGAAAAAGTAAAACAATGGCGCTTCGTTTATGAGCAGTCACTCATAATGAACAAAAATGCTCGCAAACTGTAAGATCCCTTTTGGCAAGATTTCCGCCATTTCCCCACTGTCTCACTTATTTTCTCCAAAGGTTGATTATGTCCACAAGCATGTTTCCTTTCTCAATGTGTCCTCGTCCATCTTTACATTTTTTTATGATGTCCTCATCCATCTTTCATTTCTCATAATGTCCACACCCATCTTTCCCTTTCTCTTGATGTCTATACCGGTCTTTCTTCTCTCATGATGTCTGCTTCCATCTGTCCTTTCTCACGATGTCCACAACCATCTTGGCTTGTTATGATGTCCACAACCATCCTCTGTATGCTACTTTCTCTGTAAGAGGCACTTTCGGTTTTTGTTTTCTTTCCTTCCTTTGCTTTCTTATGATGTCATGATCTGTCTTTCCATGCTCACACCCATCTTTCCTGTTGTCATGGTTTCATCATCCATTTGTCCTTGTTAGTGATTTCCTTATCTATCTTTCCTTTCTCCCCTTGGCCTCATCTATCTGTTGTTTTTCATGATGTCCTTATCCTCCTTTCTTTGTTTAAACGCTTGATGTTGCAGTTTGTCATTGCCTTTCCCATGATATTGTCATTGATCTTCCTTGCAGCTGGCGATATCAGGGCTGTCCACTGTGTATACTTGTTTGAGTCGTTGCACTGGCCTTTTCAAGTGTATCTTTTATTTTAGCTGTTGAGATAAGTACACTGGCTATGTTAGGGCTATCTACTTATTATCCTTGTTTGGATAGGTACATTCAGGCGTGATGTTCACATGCGCCATAACTTACGTGACAGATTAACCCTTTCAGACTGCGTGTGTGTGGGCGGGGAAGGTGGAGCACGGGAAAGCAGGAGAACAGCGCATTAAGATGGGCAGTGGAGATGACCATTTTTGTGTCGGTCGGAATTTCAAACTGTGAACGCGATACGTCACTCCTGGGTCAACCAGGCACCATGCTATTTTGGGTGTAGGATGTCTGTTTATATCTGGCACCATGTTTTTTTTTCGGTGTAGGATATCCGTTCATATCCGGCACCTTATTATCTTTGACTTATGATATCCGTTTATAGCATGCACCATGTTATTTTGGGTATAGGATATCAGTACATATCTGGCACCATGTTATTTTGGGTATAGGATATCAGTACATATCTGGCACCATGTTACTTTGGGTATAGGATATCAGTACATATCTGGCACCATGTTATTTTGGGTATAGGATATCAGTACATATCTGGCACCATGTTATTTTGGGTATAGGATATCAGTACATATCTGGCACCATGTTATTTTGGGTATAGGATATCAGTACATATCTGGCACCATGCTGTTTTGGGTGTAGGATGTCCGTTCATATCTGGCACCATGTTATCTTTGGTGTACGATATCCGTTTATATCTAGCACCATGTTATTTTGGGTGTAGGATATCTTTTCGTATCTAGCATCATGTTTATATCTGGCATTGCGTTATCTTCGGTTTAGGGTATTCGTTCATCTCTCGTACCATGTTATCTTAGGTGCAGGATATCCGTTCATCGTTCGCAATATGTTGTTTTCAGTGGAGGATATCCGTTCATATCTGGCATCATGTTATTTTCGGTGCAGGATTTCTGTTCACATTTGGCCCCATGTTACTTTCAGCGTAACATATAGGCTATCCGTGCACACAGAACACAATGTTTCCATCGCCGTTAAGTGTGCACTGGTATTCATGGCTTTTTTGCCGTAAAGTGTGCACTGGTATCCATGGCTTTTTTGCCGTAAAGTGTGCACTGGTATCCATGGCTTTTTTGCCGTAAAGTGCGCTGGTATCCATGGCTTTTTTGCGTTAAAAGGAAGGCTGCAATGCATTCCTTGCGACATGTTACTTAATCTGTGATGTGTAGGATATCCGTGCGCACGTGGCATCATGTTACTATCGCCGTAAGATGTGTGATACCCATTTCACCCCTGGCATTGTTACTTTCTCTGTAAGATGTTGAATACCTGAAGTACGCCCGGCGCTGTGTTACTTTCACCGTAAAGTGTGGAATACTCGGTGCACGCTTTATTCTATATTACTTTCGCCGTAAAGTGTGGGATACTCGGTGCACGCTTTACACTATATTACTTTCGCCGTAAAGTGTGGGATACTCGGTGCACGCTCTACACTATATTACTTTCGCCGTAAAGTGTGGGATACTCGGTGCACGCTTTATACTATGTTACTTTCGCCGTAAAGTGTGGGATACTCGGTGCACGCTTTATACTACATTACTTTCGCCGTAAAGTGTAGGATACTCGGTGCACGCCTGACACTGTGTTATTTTCACCGTAAAGTGTAGGATATTCGGTGCACGCCCGGCACTGTGTTACTTTCACTGTAAGATATGCGGTGCACGCCTTTCTTTCTTTCTTTCTTTCTGTCTTTCATTCTTTCTTTCATAGATCTGTTCTTTCTTTAGCACGCAAACAAGACAAATCAAAAGTAGATTTTCTCAATGGGTGAGAATCTGGGTGTATGGGTTAACCAAACTCTCGTTTCGACAACTCTCCTCACCTTGCATTAGTCGCACCGTCCACGTCGAGCGCAGAAGAATCGGTTCCTTCCGTTCCTGTGTTAATGAAGAAGCTGTCTCTACTATTCTGCGCTCCTTTGTCAGTTGTACGCCATAGAACGGTTTTTATTTTTCTAGTCCTGGGGATCTACCCTCAATAAAACCCAGAACTGTGCTGCGTGACTTGCTTCCGTTGCACCTGTGTCTGTTGTTCCCCTTTGCCGGTCGCACATTGACCAAAGGATATTTTCCAATCTCTGTCTTCTGACGTTGAAGTCGCTTGAAGGCCAGGCTCCAGCGTGTCACTCTGAACCCTTCAGTCTGTCCACACCTCTTCATCTTCGTTCTGCTGCTGACATCCATGTCTACAGACTTCCTTCTTTTAGTCCTTAACCATACGGCCAACGTTCTTCTTTCTGACATCCACGTGCACAGACTTCCCCCTTTTACGCCTAACTCCCACGGCCAACGTTTTCCTTTCATACTGGGGTCCCTCCATCTGTAACCAGCTCCCTTTCTCTGTTCGCCAAGCAGACCTGACCACAAGTGTTAACACTTTCCGAAAATTGTTTCTTCGAAGAAGCGTTCTGACCCTTACCCATTACTCTTTTATTTGGTCTGTGACTTCCCTGACCGTTAGGCATGGACTCTGTGTGTGTGTGTGTGTGTGTGTGTGTGTGTGTGTGTGTGTGTGTTGTGTGTGTGTTGTGTCTAGTGTGTTGTGTGTGTCTTGTGTGTGTTTGTCTATGTGTGTGTGTGTGTGTGTCTATGTGTGTGTGTGTGTGTGTTGTGCGTGCGTGTGGTTGTGTGTGTGTGTGTGCGTGCGTGTGTGTGCTGTGTGTGTGTGTGTGTGTGTGTGTGTGTGTGTGTGTGTGTGTGTGTGGTCAGCTCCATTGTTCACAAAATGTTGTTAGATCGTCTTGTCATGACTTTCGTGATGTACTGGGCAAATAGCGACTGCAGCAGCAGCAGCAGTGATAGTAGTAGTAATAAGAGTCGTAGCGAAGCACCACCAGCAATTAGTACTCGTTGTCAGCGACAAATAATATTGATAACTGCGATAGGTCTAGTGCTGCTAGTAATTACTGCCACTATAGTCATTTTCAATTTCTTTTCGTGTCACTCTGTGAAGTGACTCACGGTGAAATTCGCTTTTTTTTTAATGGATCCTCTTCCCCCTCCCTCCCCCACCCTCCCGCTCTCTCCTTTTCCTGCCCCCGTCCTCCTTTTTAACAGAACAGCGCTAAGTGGGAAACATGTTTATCTGCCTCTTTGTCTTTTTCACAAAACATGAACAGGTGTGGGATATGGAATGGGTTATTCAGCGGTGTAAACAAGCGTGTGTAATCTCTTTGCATTCAGCAAAAGATGTTAAGGTCGATTTCACAGTTAATTTTAACCATTTCTGTTCGTTTGAAGAGTTTCAAATTCGATTCTGAGAGGGTTTTATATGATTTACATGAAATGAGCTTTGAAGGGAGGTCAGTAGAATTAGATTGTGACTACGTTCTAACAGGTATATACTGCCGTTTCTACTGGT
>CM065746.1:152931-197643 GCA_033310375.1 Conus canariensis
TACAGCTAGCAGGGTCAATGGCGCAGTCAGATGGTATTAAACACGCCTAATGACTCGAGAATGCTCTGTTAGGTGGACTAAAAACAAAGTTCATATCATCGTCGATTAAAACCAAAAAAAAAAAAAAGGGGGGGGGGGGGGGAGTGGGGCGGAAGTGGGAAGGAGGGCACTATACAGGTTACGGGGCCAATGGCGCAGTCAGATGGTATTGAATACGCCGAATGACTCGTGAATGCCTCATTATGTGGATTAAAATAGTTAAATGTAAAATTATCAAGTCAAGAAGGGAAAAAAAACAAACTCCACAGCTAACAAGGCGAATGGCGCAGTCAGATGGTATTAAAAACGCCTAATGACTCGTGAATGCCCTGTGCGTGGATTTAGGGAAAAAAAAGATTATGTGATCCTCGAATGAAGGGAGAAAAACTCCACAGCTAACAGGCCAATGGCGCAGTCAGATGGTATTAAACACGCCTAATGACTCGTGAATGCCTGATTACGTGGATTAAAAGAGTTAATGTAAAATCATCAAGTTAAGAAGGGAAAAAAACTCCACAGCTAATTAGGCCAATGGCGCAGTCAGATGGTATTAAATACGCCTAATGACTCGCGAATGCCTCATTACGTGGATTAAACCAGTTATGATTTTCAAGTTAAGAAGGGAAAAAAACTCTACAGCTAACACGTCCAGTGGCGCTATCAGATGGTCTTAGATACGCCTAATGACTCGTGAATGCCCTGTTACGTGGACAAGGCTAATGTTACCATATTATAATATTAAATACAAAAGAAATGAAAAAAATAGCATGTATCTGCTGGAAGCACACGTGCGGGTCAGATGACCATCGCCAGCTCAGGTCGGGTCACAGACTTCTAGAACCTTGGAGAGCTGGCACCCTGTGTTGGTCCCGAGAGGAGGGGGGAGCCAAAGATCCCAGAGAGGGCGGGTCGGCGGGACCACCGTACGATGGCAGGTGGGGTTGGGCGGAGGGTGGGTTGGTCTTTGGTGCTGAGGGTTCGGGGGTCGTCCGTCAAGAGGGGTTGTTTTGTTGGAATCTGTCTCAAAGGGAGGATGAGGGTGTTGAAGGTGGATCGGATAAAAACTGGGGAGAAAGTCTGGTGCGTCTGAAATAGAATCTGTGAGTGCATGTACGTAGGCACACACACACACACACACACACACACACACACGCGCGCACGCACGCACGCACGCACGCACGCACGCACGCGCACGCACGCACGCACGCACGCACACGCACGCACCCACACATACACTCTCTCACACACACACACACACACACACACACACACACACACACACACACACACACACAAGCATACGCACACATGGACGCACGCATGAACTTAGATACGCACGTTTACATACATAAACGCACGCGCGTACCACACAACACACACACAACACACACCACACACACACACACACACACCAAACAACACACACATGACCACAAACTAAAGCACTACACACACATACGCACCGCTGTAACTAGAACGCACACATACAACACCACGACCGTACACACACACACACACACACACACACACACACACACCACCACACACACACACACACACACACACGCACGCACCACACACCACACACACACACACACACACACACACACACCACACACACACCACACACACACCTGCACACACAGAGACACAACACACGGATATATGCACGCATGGGCACACACATGTGCACACATATATAATACATACACGCGCGCGCGACCACACACACACACACACGCACACACACACACACACACACACACACACACACACACACACACACACAGAGGCACACACACCACTTCCACATACACCCCTATACAGAGTATATAGCAGAGAGTGAGACACGACAGACCGTGATAAAGCCACAGGCATATCGCACTTGCACTGCAAGTGTCATAGAGACTGACTTTCCCCCTCTTCCTACCCTCCCCCTCCGTTCATCCTACACCCCACCCCCACCATCCTTTTCTTTCCTGTCCACTAAACACACACACACACACACACACACACACACACACACACACACACACACAGTGACAAAAATTCAGGACCAGCATTCGCGACGGTGAATCAGGCGACACATTTCTGATCTCCGCTGGCTTGCTACCCCTCCCTCGCTTCACTTCATTATGTCTGTATGTTATCAATACATTCAGCGATAAAGCAACTCCCTCTTCAGCCCGCTCCCCCCCCCCCCCCCCATCCCCCCCACATCCCCCCCCCCCCTCCTGTCCCCAGCTTCAGATGTTCTTTTAAGTTTGAACAGCTTGAACTCTTTATGCACGTGTGGCCAAATCATTGTTGTTAGTTGTACATTTTTTACATCTGTAGTGCTTGTCCGCTGCTTGAGAAATGGTTGGATTTGCCGACGAATGATTTTTCGCGTTCTGCGAGGATGGAGTGGGCGAGGTTGATGGTGGGGTCGTGCGTTGGGTGGGATGTTAGATAATTTGATCCGGAAGTTTCTTTCAAGGTGTAACGGTGTGCAGAGTTGAGGTCGTATGGTCAACAGTTCTTGATTGTTGTTTCATTATTTCCGTCAGACTACCAAATCCACGTCAGCGCTATCTCACAACCATGTGCCCTACATTTGGTTGAACCATCTGGTTCATATTTTCTTCTTTTTTTAAACATGAATACATCTCTTCCTCTTCAGCACATTTTGTTTGACTGCTGCACAGTCGTTGGAGACTAAAGATTCAGGGTAGGATGGCGTCAGAGGGGTGGGCAGATGACAAAGTAACTATAGGAAAATACGACTACCACTACTATTACTACTGCTGTTGCTGGTGATGATAATGTCATCTTATAATGAAGATGATAATAATAATAAACTTACGTCGATAGCACCAGTAGCCAATGTGATTAAGAACCAAATTATTCTCTGTTGACTCTTTCATTGGAGACTGTTGCCAACACCTCTCCCACCCCTTACTACTACTTCATTCTCTGTCCACCCCACCCTCTCCCCCTTCCACCCGCCTTCCCTCTTCAGAAAGTGGAGAGGTCACGTGGCTTTCCTCCCATTTCCTGCTCCCGCGCGTTTTCTCCACCCCCAACTTCACACACACACACACACACACACACACACACACACACACACACACACAGTCACACTCACACACGCGCACGCACGCATACACACACACACACACACACACACACACACACACACACACACACACACACACACACACACACACACACGTGCGCTTGCGCGTGCTAATTACTATGCAATGTCATGTCGAATGTCTTGGTCTGTCGTCTTCGTCCCACCTACTGTTTGGGTGGTAGGCGTTGATAGCCCTGGAAATGCTCTCTGTGGTGTGTTCCAGCTGTACTGAAACAGACATTGTCCGTGCCTATCTCCGATTTTGCCAGGAATTTTTGTTTCTGATAATGCTGTCAGCTTTGAGTGATTTAGTTCTCCTCTACGCACGGACATTCTTTTGCTGACTGTGGAGCCAGCATACCTGGATTTGTTTTTCACGGCAAATCCGGACTAGCTGGGTCTGACAAGATCTTCCTTCGTTTGTCTCCAGCCATCCCAAGTCTGATGATGTCTGGAGCTGTTCATTAACGTTTGTAAAAGACGTTTTCCTCTTAAACTGAAATCCATCACACACACACACACACACACACACACACACACACACACACACACACACACACACACACACACAGTGTCCTGACCGTTTTCTCCGTTATACGTTCTACGTGCTATGTTCACTTCTTGCCAGACATTTTTGGTCTAGGGTTAACTTCCGTTTAGCTCCCAGTACTATAGGTCAACAAACAGGCTGCCATATAGGTGCCCCCTGATTCACCGTTTAGTTCCCAGCTCTGTATAGGTCAACAAACAGGCTGCCATATAGGTGCCCCCTGATTCACCGTTTAGTTCCCAGCTCTGTATAGGTCAACAAACAGGCTGCCATACAGGTGCCCCCTGATTCACTGTTTAGCTCCCAGGATTACAGGTCAACAAACAGGCTGCCATATAGGTGCCCGCTGATTCACCGTTTAGTTCCCAGCTCTGTATAGGTCAACAAACAGGCTGCCATATAGGTGCCCCCTGATTCACCGTTTAGTTCCCAGCTCTGTATAGGTCAACAAACAGGCTGCCATATAGGTGCCCCCTGATTCACCGTTTAGTTCCCAGTACTATAGGTCAACAAACAGGCTGCCATACAGGTGCCCCCTGATTCACCGTTTAGTTCCCAGCTCTGTATAGGTCAACAAACAGGCTGCCATATAGGTGCCCCCTGATTCACCGTTTAGTTCCCAGCTCTGTATAGGTCAACAAACAGGCTGCCATATAGGTGCCCCCTGATTCACCGTTTAGCTCCCAGTACTATAGGTCAACAAACAGGCTGCCATACAGGTGCCCCCTGATTCACTGTTTAGCCCCCAGTACTATAGGTCAACAAACAGGCTGCCATATAGGTGCCCCTGATTCACCGTGTCCTGTCTGGAGGCAGTCAACACTGTATGCTTTTCTTTTCTTTTACAGTGACCAAGTTTCTGCATCTGGTTGAGTTAGCCTGTGTTTCTGAGTTCTCCAGGCTGTATGTTGTTCACACTTTGAGTGTAACCAAAATTGCAGCTCAAAGTTATTTTGTGGCCGTTCTGTGAAACACTTTGCTTGTGATACCACTCATAGTATTCAACAGTGCATCTTTGTTGATTTTGTGATACCACTGGTAGTATCTAACAATATTTCGTCGCTGAGATTTCTTGCGCATCCGTCAAACTAGCATTAAAGCTGATTCAGTATAGATCTGGTGCAGAGAAGTGACACCCATGCCAGGTTCGGTGTGAGGTCATGTTCAGGTTGAGTATCAACACTCACCAAGGTGGCAGGGCAGACGTCAACACTCACCAAGGTGGCAGGGCAGACGTCAACACTCACCAATGTGGCAGGGCAGACGTCAACACTCAGCAAGGTGGTAGGGCAGACAGGATAACTGCAACAGGAAGGCCGGTCAGAGGGGCGGGGAATGGACGGGATGAGAGGGAAGGTAGAGGGTGTATCAACACCACACCAGTACCACCAGAACATCAATACATGAAGCCTCAGGTGTATCAACACTACACCAATACCACCAGAACATCAATACATGAAGCCTCAGGTATATCAACACTACACCAATACCACCAGAACATCAATACATGAAGCCTCAGATGTATCAACACTACACCAGCACCACCAGAACATCAATACATGAAGCCTCGGGTGTATCAACACTACACCAGTACCACCAGAACATCAATACATGAAGCCTCGGGTGTATCAACACCACACCAGTACCACCAGAACATCAATACATGAAGCCTCAAGTATATCAACACTACACCAATACCACCAGAACATCAATACATGAAGCCTCAGGTGTATGCAACACTACACCAATACCACCAGAACATCAGTACATGAAGCGTCAGGTGTATGCAACATTACACCAATACCACCAGAACATCAGTACATGAGGCCTCAGGTGTATCAGCACTACACCAATACCACCACAACATCAATACATGAAGCCTCAGGTGTATGCAACACTACACCAATACCACCAGAACATCAATACATGAAGCCACAGGTATATCAACACTACACCAATACCACCAGAACATCAATACATGAAGCCTCAGGTATATCAACACCACACCAATACCACCAGAACATCAATACATGAAGCCTCAGGTGTATGTGAACTCGTCTTACAGCAGCCGAAGTGCTTTACCCTGAGCTTACTATATAACGGGGTGGGCATGAGTATTGATGGGGTTCCTGATACAACTATGCTGAATCACGTTGATTAAAGAAATCCTGGCCTTTAGAAAATTATTTTGATCCATGCGAGTTTTGGTCTCGATGTTAATAAGTTTTGTTTTTTTTTATATAGGCTTCCGGCCCTCATATGGTTTACGTCTGATCCACTCAAAATACATCAGTTTAGATGGATACCGCTTATAACTCTTTATAAATGCCCCACTTTTGCCCCTGCTCCCACTCACGTAGGATATTCTGGTACTCACCACAACATTTTTTTTTAACTTAGTTCTTTTGCTTCTCATTTGCATACTTTCACACCATGTACCAGGGCATTGTACTTGTCAGTCCAGTGTTCCCTCTACTCCTTACTTTTCCAGTTCACTCCTTGATGTTGTCCAGAGACCTTTCACTGTATGGTATAACCATGCTGTGGACATGCTGAGAGTTCACTCCTTGATGTTGTCCAGAGACCTTTCACTGTATGGTATAACCATGCTGTGGACATGCTGAGAGTTCACTCCTTGATGTTGTCCAGAGACCTTTCACTGTGTGGTATAACCATGCTGTGGACATGCTGAGAGTTCACTCCTTGATGTTGTCCAGAGACCTTTCACTGTGTGGTATAACCATGCTGTGAACATGCTGAGAGTTCACTCCTTGATGTTGTCCAGAGACCTTTCACTGTATGGTATAACCATGCTGTGGACATGCTGAGAGTTCACTCCTTGATGTTGTCCAGAGACCTTTCACTGTGTGGTATAACCATGCTGTGGACATGCTGAGAGTTCACTCCTTGATGTTGTCCAGAGGACCTTTCACTGTATGGTATAACCATGCTGTGGACATGCTGAGAGGACTGGACATGCACCACCAGTAGTCTCCATCTCCCTCCACTGCTTCCTGCTTCTCCACTGCAGTTGCCTTCTTTAAATATTTCATGGATTTGAACCCGAGGCCCTTCAGTTTCTCCCTTCCCCCTAGTTTCATTGTTTAGCCCTTCCATTACTGTCCATACACCCTGTTATACATGATGTTATTCCATTACTGTCCATACACCCTGTTATACATGATGTTATTCCATTGCTGTCCATACGCCCTGTTATACATGATGTTATTCCATTACTGTCCATACGCCCTGTTATACATTATGTTATTCCATTACTGTCCATACGCCCCTGTTATACATGATGTTATTCCATTACTGTCCATACGCCCTGTTATACATGATGTTATTCCATCACTGTCCATACGCCATGTTATACATGATGTTATTCCATTACTGTCCATACGCCCTGTTATACATGATGTTATTCCATCACTGTCCATACACCCTGTTATACATGATGTTATTCCATCACTGTCCATACACCCTGTTATACATGATGTTATTCCATCACTGTCCATACACCCTGTTATACATGATGTTATTCCATCACTGTCCATACGCCCTGTTATACATGATGTTATTCCATTACTGTCCATACACCCTGTTATACATTGTTATTCCATTACTGTCCATACCCCTGTTATACATGATGTTATTCCATCACTGTCCATACGCCATGTTATACATGATGTTATTCCATTACTGTCCATACGCCATGTTATACATGATGTTATTCCATTACTGTCCATACGCCCTGTTATACATGATGTTATTCCATCACTGTCCATACGCCATGTTATACATGATGTTATTCCATTACTGTCCATACACCCTGTTATACATGATGTTATTCCATCACTGTCCATACGGCCTGTTATACATGATGTTATTCCATCACTGTCCATACACCCTGTTATACATGATGTTATTCCATTACTGTCCATACACCCTGTTATACATGATGTTATTCCATCACTGTCCATACACCCTGTTATACATGATGTTATTCCATCACTGTCCATACCCCTGTTATACATTCTGAATGTTATTTCTATCAACTGTCCATACACCCTGTTATACATGATGTTATTCCATACTGTCCATACGCCTGTTATACATATGTTATTCCATTACTGTCCATACGCCCTGTTATACATGATGTTATTCCATCACTGTCCATACCCTGTTATACATTGTTATTCCATTACTGTCCATACACCCTGTTATACATGATGTTATTCCATTACTGTCCATACGCCCTGTTATACATGTGTTATTCCATACTGTCCATACGCCTGTTATACATGATGTTATTCCATCACTGTCCATACCCTGTTATACATGATGTTATTCCATTACTGTCCATACGCCATGTTATACATGATGTTATTCCATCACTGTCCATACGCCCTGTTATACATGATGTTATTCCATCACTGTCCATACCCTGTTATACATGATGTTATTCCATCACTGTCCATACCCCTGTTATACATGTTTATTCCATCACTGTCCATACCCCTGTTATACATGTGTTATTCCATCACTGTCCATACCCCTGTTATACATGATGTTATTCCATTACTGTCCATACGCCCTGTTATACATGATGTTATTCCATACTGTCCATACCCTGTTATACATATGTTATTCCATTACTGTCCATACACCTGTTATACATGTGTTATTCATACTGTCCATACGCCCATGTTATACATGATGTTATTCCATTACTGTCCATACCCATGTTATACATTGTTATTCCATTACTGTCCATACGCCTGTTATACATGATGTATTCCATTACTGTCCATACGCCTTTATACATGATGTTATTCCATCACTGTCCATACGCCCTGTTATACATGATGTTATTCCATCACTGTCCATACGCCATGTTTCATTACTCATACCTGTTATACTTGTTTCCATATGCATACCTTATGATTCATACTGTCATACCTGTTATACATATTTATTCCATATCCAACCCGTTTATGTGTATTCTAGTCCATACCCCTGTTCTGTGTTTCTTTCCTACCCTGTTATCTGTGTTTTCATTAGTCCATACCTTTAAGTTATCCTTGTCCATACGTTATTATGTTACCTCCTTCACCCCGTTCATATGTTATTCCATATGTCCATACCGTTAACATATGTATTCTTTCTTCCTACCTTAACTGTTTCTACGTCATGTTTTATTTCCATACTTCCTACCCTTTACATTTTCCATCGTCATCTGTTATCTATTTTCCATCGTTACAGTAACAATGTTATTCTACTTCATAACCCTGTTATTCTGAGTTATTCCATTATGTCATACCTGTTTTACATGTGTTATTCCATTACTGTCCTACCCCGTTATATGTGTTATTCCATTACTGTCCCATACCCCTGTTATACATGTGTTATTCCTTTACTGTCCATAACCCGTTATACATGTTATACATGATGTTATTCCATCACTGTCCATACGCCTGTTATACATGATGTTATTCCATTACTGTCCTACGCCTGTTATACATGATGTTATTCCATTACTGTCCATACGCCCTGTTTATACATGATGTTATTCCATACTGTCCATAAGCCCTTTTACATGATGTTATTCCATTCTTGTCCATTACGCCTGTTATACATGATGTTATTCCATCACTGTCCTATACGCCCTGTTATACATTAGTTATTTCATTGTCCATTGTTACACCCTGTTATACATGATGTTATTCCATACTGTCCATACACCCTGTTACATGATTTATTCCATTACTGTCCATACGCCCTGTTATACATGATGTTATTCCATTACTGTCCATACACCCTGTTATACATGTGTTATTCCATACTGTCCATACGCCATGTTATACATGATGTTATTCCATTACTGTCCATACACCCTGTTATACATTGTGTTATTCCATTTACTGTCCATAGCCCTGTTATACATGATGTTATTCCATTACTGTCATACACCTGTTATCATGTGTTATTCCATTACTGTCCATACGCCCTGTTATACATGATGTTATTCCATTACTGCCCTACCCATGTTTTACATGTGTTATTCCATTACTGTCCATACGCCTGTTTACATGATGTTATTCCATCACTGTCCATACGCCTGTTATAACATGATGTTATTCCATTACTGTCCATACCCCTGTTATACATTGATGTTATTCCATCACTGTCCATACACCCTGTTATACATGATGTTATTCCATACTGTCCATACCCCTGTTATACATGATGTTATTCCATCACTGTCCATACCCCTGTTATACATGAATGTTATTCCATCACTGTCCATACACCCTGTTATACATGATGTTATTCCATTACTGTCCATACCCCTGTTATACATGATGTTATTCCATCACTGTCCATACGCCTGTTATACATGATGTTATTCCATTACTGTCCATACGCCCTGTTATACATGATGTTATTCCATCACTGTCCATACGCACCTGTTATACATGTTATTCCATATGTCCAACCCCTGTTATACATGATGTTTATTCCATACTGTCCATACGCCCTGTTTTACATGATGTTATTCCATACTGTCCATACGCCTGTTTAACAGATGTTATTCCATTACTGTCCATACGCCTGTTATACATGATGTTATTCCATACTGTCCATACGCCTGTTATACATGATGTTATTCCATCACTGTCCATACGCCCTGTTATACATGTGTTATTCCATACTGTCCATACGCCCTGTATACATGATGTTATTCCATTACTGTCCATAACCCATGTTATACATGTTATTCATCACTGTCCATACGCCCTGTTATACATGATGTTATTCCATCACTGTCCATACCCTGTTATACATGATGTTATTCCATTACTGTCCATACCCCTGTTATACATGATGTTATTCCATTACTGTCCAACACCCTGTTATACATGATGTTATTCCATCACTGTCCATACGCCCTGTTATACATGATGTTATTCCATCACTGTCCATACCCCTGTTATACATATGTTATTCCATCACTGTCCATACCCCTACAAACCCCTACGCCTGTTATACATGATGTTATTCCATCACTGTCCATACCCCTGTTATACATGATTGTTATTCCATGCATGTCCATACGCCTGTTATACATATGTTAGTATGCCATACACTGTCCATACGCCCTGTTATACATGATGTTATTCCATACTGTCCATACACCCTGTTATACAATGTATCATTACTTACCCTACATGGATCCATTACGCCATCACCTGTTATACATGATGTTATTCCATACTGTCCATACGCCCTGTTTACATATGTTATTCCATCACTGGTCCATTGATACCCCTGTTATACATGATGTTATTCCATCACTGTCCATACCCCTTATATCATGATGTTATTTCCATCACTGTCACTAGACCCTACTTGCCCGTCTCACGTTTCATGATGTTATTCCATACTGTCCATCACCCTGTTATACATATTATCAATGCATACGTTACATGATATTCCATCACTGCATACCCATTCATAGCCCCGTATGTTTATACATGAATGTATAGATTATCCATTACTGTCCATAACGCCCTGTTATACATGATGTTATTCCATCACTGTCATACACTGTTACAATCCATACTGTCTACGCCTGTTATACATGATGTTATTCCATACTGTCCATACGCCCTGTTATACATGATGTTATTCCATTACTGTCCATACGCCCTGTTATACATTATGTTATCATCACGTCCATCGCCATGTTACATGGGTTATTCCATCACTGCCATACGCCCTGTTATACATGATGTTATTCCATTATTCTACGCGTTACTGTTTCCATACTGCAACGCCCTGTTATACATGATGTTTTATCCATTATGTCCATTACCCTGTTATACATGATTGTATTCCATCCTGTCCAACACTGTTATACAAGTTATACTCCATACTTCCCCCTGTTACAGAGATCCATCCTGTCCATACCATCATATGTCATTCGTCCATAC
This sequence comes from Conus canariensis, assembly GCA_033310375.1. NCBI lineage: Eukaryota > Metazoa > Mollusca > Gastropoda > Neogastropoda > Conidae > Conus > Conus canariensis. The sequence continues at coordinate 164,636 of CM065746.1, forward strand.
AATTGTTATTCATCATCGTTCCATGTACCCAGTCTCTATGTCATGTTGGGTCTTTCCCACTAACCCCCACCTTGTGAAGTCCTGCAGTCTCCCCCCCCCCCTCCCCCTCCCTTTCATTCTTCTCTGCCACAAGCACGTTCCTTTACACACTGCTGACCTATTCTTCTGCATTGCCGCGAACTTACGATGCCGTCATTTCCATTGTTAGCCCTTTACTTTCCTTTCAGCGGTATTGAACAGTAGGATGGACGTGCCATTTACAACTAATCCAGTTCTCCCCTTCCTATCCCGCCCGTTGTTTATCATTCTTCTGTTCTTCTTCCATCCATCATTCATGCTCTGAAACTCCTTTCCTCCTCCAGAGCATCATTCATCAGTTTCATGATCATTTGATCTTCTCCTCACATCCATTGATCTTCGTTCTACTTTTCTTCACTTGTCCATCATTCATTCCTTCTCCCGTCCCCAGTTCCCGTTCCGTCTGTCAGTCATCATTCTCATGTTGCCAATTCAAAAACGTGCACAACATGTGGAAAAATAGAAGAAATTAAGAATGATTTTAAATTCCGAGTGTATCCTACTGACTTAAGAAGCATTGTTGTCATGAGATCTTTTGACAAAGCACAGGCATTTATAAGGCATTCTCGAAGAACAGTGTATTGTCGAGCCGTCTTTTCTGATAATCAAAAGTTGAAGACAGAAAGATGAGACTATCTGTTCATCAAAGACCAAATTCATGTATCACATACATCAAAGACCAAATTCATGTATCACATACATCAAAGACCAAATTCATGTATCACATACATCACAGACCAAATTCATGTCTCACATACATCACAGACCAAATTCATGTCTCACATACATCACAGACCAAATTCATGTCTCACATACATCACAGACCAAATTCATGTCTCACATACATCACAGACCAAATTCACGTCTCACATACATCACAGACCAAATTCATGTATCACATACATCACATTTAAAGAACTTTGAATTTTTTCTTTTCGTTTAAAAGTATTGTTGGTCTTTTATGTGTTGTTAAAAAATAAATGCTGGAAGATCGATTTAAAAAAGCCTCTGCGGAAAAAATAAGAAACAAAATTTTCCCTCTCTCTCTCTTCTTCCTCTCTCTCTCTCTCTCTCTCTCTCTCTCTCTCCCTCTCTCTCTCTCTCTCCCTCCTCTCTCTCTCTCTCTTCTCTGTGTGTGTGTGTGTGTCTGTCTGTCTGTCTGTCTGTCTGTCTGTGTGTTGTGTGTGTGTGTGTGTGTGTGTGTGTGTGTGTGTGTGTGTGTGTGTATGTGACAATACGTACGTCTTACGTGCGCACGCGTTGAACATGTACATGGGTGCTGCGCACGTGCGTATAGTTGTATATATGTGCGGGCGCGCGCGCGCGCCCGTGTGTGTGTGTGTGTGTGTGTGTGTGTGTGTGTGTGTGTGTGTGTGTGGTGTGTGTGTGTGTCGTGCGTGCTTGCGTGCGTGCGTGTGTTCATGTGTACGTGCGCGTTGTGTATGTGTGTTTGGTGTGTGTGCGTGGTTGTATATGTATATATTAGTGTGTGTGTGCGCGCATAGCTGTATATGTCTTGGATACGTGCGCGCGCGCGAGCGAGCACTTCCGTTTGTGTGTATATATAAATGTGTGCGCGTACGTGCCTCTTTGTGTGTGGATGTTTCCACGCTCGCGCGTGTGTGTGAGTGTGTGGGGCAAAGGGGGGGGGGGGGGGGGGCATGAATCAGCATTTTCGCCCATCCATGTGAACTGGTGTGTTTGTGGAGGAGTGACAGTACAGGGGAAAAGATGGGGATGGGACAGGTGTAGAGGGAAGGGGGCGGGGACAGTGTGAATTGGTGTGTTTGTGGAGGAGTGACAGTACAGGGGAAAAGATGGGGATGGGACAGGTGTAGAGGGAAGGGGGTGGGGACAGTGTGAACTGGTGTGTTTGTGGAGGAGTTACAGTACAGGGGAAAAGATGGGGATGGGACAGGTGTAGAGGGAAGGGGGTGGGGACAGTGTGAACTGGTGTGTTTGTAGGGGAGCGACAGTACAGGGGAAAAGATGGGGATGGAGAGGTGTAGAGGGAAGGGGGTGGGGACAGTGTGAATTGGTGTGTTTGTGGAGCGACAGTACAGGGGAAAAGATGGGGATGGAGAGGTGTAGAGGGAAGGGGGTGGGGACAGTGTGAACTGGTGTGTTTGTGGAGGAGTTACAGTACAGGGGAAAAGATGGGGATGGGACAGGTGTAGAGGGAAGGGGGTGGGGACAGTGTGAACTGGTGTGTTTGTGGAGGAGTTACAGTACAGGGGAAAAGATGGGGATGGGACAGGTGTGTAGGGAAGGGGGTGGGGACAGTGTGAACTGGTGTGTTTGTAGGGGAGCGACAGTACAGGGGAAAAGATGGGGATGAAGAGGTGTAGAGGGAAGGGGGGGGGGACAGTGTGAACTGGTGTGTTTGTAGGGGAGCGACAGTACAGGGGAAAAGATGGGGATGGAGAGGTGTAGAGGGAAGGGGGCGGGGACAGTGTGAATTGGTGTGTTTGTGTAGGAGCGACAGTACAGGGGAAAAGATGGGGATGGAGAGGTGTAGAGGGAAGGGGGCGAGGACAGTGTGAACTGGTGTGTTTGTGGAGGAGTGACAGTAACAGGGGAAAAGATGGGGGATGGAAGAGGTGTAAGAGGGAAGGGGGCGGGGACAGTGTGAACTGGTGTGTTTGTGGTGGAGTGACAGTACAGGGGAAAAGATGGGGATGAGAGGTGTAGAGGGAAGGGGGCGGGACAGTGTGAATTGGTGTGTTTGTGGAGGAGCGACAGACAGGGGAAAAGATAGGGGAGGAGAGGTGTAAGGGGTAAGGGGGGGGCGCCTCCATGTGAATTGGTGTGTTTGTGGAGTGACAGTACAGGGGAAAAGATGGGGATGGAGAGGTGTAAGAGGGAGAGGGGGCGGGGGACAGTGTAAATTTGTGTGTTTTGTGGAGTGACAGTACAGGGGAAAAGATGGGGATGGAGAGGTGTAGAGGGAAGGGGGCGGGGACAGTGTGAATTGGTGTGTTTGTGGAGAGTGAGAGTACAGGGGAAAAGATGGGGATGGAGAGGTGTAGAGGGAAGGGGGCGGGGACAGTGTGAATTGGTGTGTTTGTGGAGTGTCAATACAGGTGAAAAGATGGGGATGGAGAGGTGTAGAGGGAAGGGGGCGGGGACAGTGTGAATTGGTGTGTTTGTGGAGGAGTGAGAGTACAGGGGAAAAGATGGGGATGGAGAGGTGTAGAGGGAAGGGGGCGGGGACAGTGTGAATTGGTTTGTGGAGTGTCAATACAGGTGAAAAGATGGGGATGGAGAGGTGTAGAGGGAAGGGGGCGGGGACAGTGTGAATTGGTGTGTTTGTGGAGGTGTGACAGTACAGGGGAAAAGATGGGGATGGAGAGGTGTAGAGGGAAGGGGGCGGGGACAGTGTGAATTGGTGTGTTTGTGGAGTGACAGTACAGGGGAAAAGATGGAGATGGAGAGGTGTAGACGGAAGGGGGCGGGGACAGTATGTGTTTGTCATTTTTCAATGAAATAAGTTTCTGCTGCTCTAACAATTTGTACTGTACTTGAATGACTTTACCAAACATGGCTTAGCCACATGATTTTCTTGTAGGTTTTTTGTTTTTTTTGTTGTTGTTGTTTTGCACAATGCTGGGAATAAGACTAAACTCGGTGTCAGTCGCGGTGTTCTGGCTAACTGTTTCTTTCTGAATAAAGTAAATTGTCAAAAGCTAATCGTTTTTATTTGAAGTCTTTTTATCTTGAATTCAGAAACAAAGTATTCGTAGAGTATTTAAGATTTGTTTAGATTTCCGCCTGCAGTCCTCTCGCTTTGCAACTAGATCTATACAAGTAAACCTTACAAAAAATGCAATGTTGTTATTTGATGTGTTTGATGAGGTCCAACAGTGCCTGTCATGCCTCACTGAGAGAACCGACTTTTCAGATTTGATGATGATTATTATTGCACTGACGACAGGCGAAAACATCAACATTTTATCATCTGAGAAATATGATAACGTAAACATCTTATTTTCTGAGACTCGAGAACATACTAAAGCCGTGTATTCAAATCATTAAAAAAAATGTTAACAGATGGCTCAATCCTGTAATCTCGCAAACGTTTTGGATTTAAGAAATCATTCTAAAATATAACAATAATTTTGTCTTGGTGTCATTAATATTGAACTTCTTTTTCCTAGGTCCGTGTGAAGTCATCGAGGCATCGCATTGAAGAACTGTTCACCAGATTCCTCCAATTCTGTCGGTTGTGTTCCGAGGACTTGGTCTCTACAGATGTTTCCCTGTCCATTCTGCAATGTTGTCGGTCCATGTGTTTCTGTCTTCTCTCTGGTCTCTACAGATGTTTCCCTGTCCATTCTGCAATGTTGTCAGTCCATGTGTTTCTGTCTTCTCTCTGGTCTCTACAGATGTTTCCCTGTCCATTCTGCAATGTTGTCAGTCCATGTGTGTCTGTCTTCTCTCTGGTCTCTCTCCTTCAACACTTTCCTGGATGATGACTTTAGCGGGGTCGTTGGATCTTCATGACAATGCCGACCCAGTTTCTTTGCTTTGCTGGTGTTTGCAAATCTTCGTGTGGCGCAATGTGTTGTTTGATGGTCTGGCGCACTTGTTCAATGCTGACATGATCAGTATATCTGATGTATAGTATCGTGCAGTGACTTGTTCAATGCTGACATGATCAGTATATCTGATGTATAGTATCGTGCAGTGACTTGTTCAATGGTAACATGATCAGTATATCTGATGTATAGCATCGTGCAATGACTTGTTCAATGCTGACATGATCAGTATATCTGATGTCTAGCATCGTGCAATGACATCTCATTTCTATGACTGGGTTCTTTCTTCCAGGTCCATGTCGTCTGTATATAGCCATATGTAGTGTGCCAGGTCCATGTCGTCTGTATATAGCCATATGTAGTGTGCCAGGTCCATGTCGTCTGTATATAGCCATATGTAGTGTGCCAGGTCCAGGTCGTCTGTATATAGCCATATGTAGTGTGCCAGGTCCATGTCGTCTGTATATAGCCATATGTAGTGTGCCGGGTTTTGTCGCAGATGGCAGTTTCTATATCAGCTGCTGCCTTTCCGCCATATTCAGGTGTTCTGCAGAGATGTTGAAAAAGCTTGCAGCTTTGCCATGTTTCAGCGATTTTCCTGCTATTATGACTTCCTCGACAGAGTGTTGGAAAATCATCTCCATTGGATGAATTCTGAACTGTTCTGCCGTTAACTATTCACCAGTCTCGAGTTCGCTCAATCAGTCATCAGTCTCACGATGTTTTCTTTTTGTCCCAGGCCCATCATTCATTGATCGTTCTGGCGTTCTCTTCTTCCCCTCCGATCCATCATGGATTCTTCTCTAGTCGTTGTCGTCGTCTCCTCTCGACCGTCATTCATGACCACGTTCTCCACTTTTTCTCCAGTCCACGTTCATGGGTTTTGCGTGTTGCACATCTGTTCCTGTCTGTCATTCCTCCTCACGTACTGCTCATGCCATCTCGTCCATCATTCGTCATTCTGGGTCTTCCTCTCCGTCTCCTTCCACCTCCTCCTCTCCCTCCCTCTCCCTCCCCCCCCTCCTCTCTCTCTCTCTCTCTCTCTCTCTCTTTCAATCCCTCTATCTCTCTCACTCTCACTCGCATACTCTCTTTGTCTTCGAGAGAGAGAGAGAGAGAGAGAGAGAGAGAGAGAGGAGAGAGGTTCAGAGAGAGAGAGAGAAAAGAGAGAGAGAGCGAGAGAGAAGCGAACCCAAAGACAAATACACATGGCTAAAAGAGAAAAACCACGAGAAAGAGAGAGAGAGAGAGGGGGGGGGGGGGGGGTGAGTGTGTAAAACAAATGATGGAAAAAAAATATCAAGACATATTTTGAAAGTTAGTTTTATATTTTTTCACATATCACTGGTTTTTTTTATTCGTCTGATTCTGTTTTCTTTTTCTTGTTTATACTTTTATGTCTTTTTCTACTTAACTTCACTTATAAAGTTATTTTTTCTTGTTTATACTTTTATGTCTTTTTCTACTTAACTTCACTTATAAAGTTATTTTTTCTTGTTTATACTTTTATGTCTTTTTCTACTTAACTTCATTTATAAAGTTATTTTTTCTTGTTTATACTTTTATGCCTTTTTCTACTTAACTTCACTTATAAAGTTATTTTTTCTTGTTTATACTTTTATGTCTTTTTCTACTTAACTTCACTTATAAAGTTTTTTTTTCTTGTTTATACTTTTATGTCTTTTTCTATTAACTTCACTTATAAAGTTATTTTTTCTTGTTTATACTTTTATGTCTTTTTCTACTTAACTTCACTTATAAAGTTATTTTTTCTTGTTTATACTTTTATGCCTTTTTCTATTAACTTCACTTAAAAGTTATTTTTTCTTGTTTATACTTTTATGCCTTTTTCTACTTAACTTCACTTATAAAGTTATTTTTTCTTGTAATCAGTTGTGACTGATCAGAATTTCATTCAAATAATTACATGGATACACGCATATGCATACACCGTCCGCGCGCACCCCCCCCCCCCCCCCCCCCCCACACACACACACACAAACAACACACACGCACACAAACCGCGCATGCGCGCACACGCACACACGCACACACATACACACACACAAACACACAAACAACACACACACATACACAAACACACGCACACACACACACACACACACACACACACACACACACACACCACACACACAACACACACACGTATCCTTGTTGGAATGATCTGAACCACACTTTAAACCGGTCGAAGGTGCACATTGATGTTCTAAAAAAATTGAAACTCTCGATTTAACTCTATGTGTGCATGTGTGAGTGCGTGCGAGTGTGTGTGTGTGTGTGTGTGTGTGTGTGTGTGTGTGTGTGTGTGTGTGTGTGTGTGTGTGTGTGATGCTGGTACTAAAGATTACATTAAGAGTAATGTCAGATAAGCATTTACATTCAAAATTAAATGAAATATCACTTTTACGTATTCAACCTGCGGGTGGCGCGCGCGCCACCGAACACAAGCACACACACACACACACACACACACAACACAACTACACACACACACTAACACACACACACACACACACACTAACATACACTAACACACACACACACACACACCACACACACACGCGCGACGTCGCGCGCACCGCTACTACCACGCACAAACCTAATCACGAACACATACAGAGCGCGCATGCACTCATACACGAAAAGGCGCGTGCGCTGCGCGCTGCGCTGCGCTGCGCCGCACGAGTAGACGACGACACACACACTTGACACCTGCATGACACTACAGTGAAGGCTGCCAAGTGACGGCCACGTTGACACTGTATGGACCACTACAGTGAGGCGGCAAGTGACGCCACGTTGACACCTGTATGACACTACAGTGAGGCTGGCCAAGTGACGGCCACGTTGACACCTGTATGACACTACAGTGAGGCTGGCCAAGTGACGGCCACGTTGACACCTGTATGACACTACAGTGAGGCTGGCCAAGTGACGGCCACGTTGACACCTGTATGACACTACAGTGAGGCTGGCCAAGTGACGGCCACGTTGACACCTGTATGACACTCAGTGAGGCTGGCCAAGTGACGGCCACGTTGACACCTGTATGACACTACAGTGAGGCTGGCCAAGTGACGGCCACGTTGACACCTGTATGACACTACAGTGAGGCTGGCCAAGTGACGGCCACGTTGACACCTGTATGACACTACAGTCAGGCTGGCCAAGTGACGGCCACGTTGACACCTGTATGACACTACAGTGAGGCTGGCCAAGGGACGGCCACGTTGACACCTGTATGACACTACAGTGAGGCTGGCCAAGGGACGGCCACGTTGACACCTGTATGACACTGCAGTGAGGCTGGCCAAGTGACGGCCACGTTGACACCTGTATGACACTACAGTGAGGCTGGCCAAGTGACGGCCACGTTGACACCTGTATGACACTACAGTGAGGCTGGCCAAGTGACGGCCACGTTGACACCTGTATGACACTACAGTGAGGCTGGCCAAGGGACGGCCACGTTGACACCTGTATGACACTACAGTGAGGTTGGCCAAGGGACGGCCACGTTGACACCTGTATGACACTACAGTGAGGCTGGCCAAGGGACGGCCACGTTGACACCTGTATGACACTACAGTGAGGCTGGCCAAGGGACGGCCACGTTGACACCTGTCTGCCGACGCCAAGGCAGATTGTGGCTGTGGTCACTGCAGAATACTGGTTTCACCACGGTTCCCCTCTGTTACCAGTCACTTTGTCAGTGCCATAGTTCATGACAGTTCCCTCTGTTACCAGTCACTTTGTCAGTGCCATAGTTCATGACAGTTCCCTCTGTTACCAGTCACTTTGTCAGTGCCATAGTTCATGACAGTTCCCTCTGTTACCAGTCACTTTGTCAGTGCCATAGTTCATGACAGTTCCCTCTGTTACCAGTCACGTTGTCAGTGCCATAGTTCATGACAGTTCCCTCTGTTACCAGTCACGTTGTCAGTGCCATAGTTCATGACAGTTCCCTCTGTTACCAGTCACGTTGTCAGTGCCATAGTTCATGACAGTTCCCTCTGTTACCAGTCACGTTGTCAGTGCCATAGTTCATGACAGTTACCTCTGTTACCAGTCACTTTGTCAGTGCCATAGTTCATGACAGTTACCTCTGTTACCAGTCACGTTGTCAGTGCCATAGTTCAGGACAGTTCCCCTCTGTTACCAGTCACTTTGTCAGTGCCATAGTTTAGGACAGTTCCTCATTATCTTCGGTCAATGTAGTGTTTCAGACCGACGTTTGCTTCCCTACAAATAAATGAAAACAATAAAAAAAAAAGATGAAGACCGCAGGATCGACGTAAAAGTGAAGAGAAAACAAAGGTTACCAGTCACTTTGTCAGTGCCATAGTTCATGACAGTTCCCTCTGTTACCAGTCACTTTGTCAGTGCCATAGTTCATGACAGTTCCCCTCTGTTACCAGTCACATTTTCAGTGCCATAGTTCATGACAGTTCCCTCTGTTACCAGTCACTTTGTCAGTGCCATAGTTCATGACAGTTCCCTCTGTTACCAGTCACGTTGTCAGTGCCATAGTTCATGACAGTTCCCTCTGTTACCAGTCACGTTGTCAGTGCCATAGTTTAGGACAGTTCCCTCTGTTACCAGTCACGTTGTCAGTGCCATAGTTCATGACAGTTCCCTCTGTTACCAGTCACGTTGTCAGTGCCATAGTTCATGACAGTTCCCTCTGTTACCAGTCACTTTGTCAGTGCCATAGTTCATGACAGTTACCTCTGTTACCAGTCACGTTGTCAGTGCCATAGTTCAGGACAGTTCCCCTCTGTTACCAGTCACTTTGTCAGTGCCATAGTTTAGGACAGTTCCTCATTATCTTCGGTCAATGTAGTGTTTCAGACCGACGTTTGCTTCCCTACAAATAAATGAAAACAATAAAAAAAAGATGAAGACCGCAGGATCGACGTAAAATACATGATACAGGTGTATCAGGACTGACTCTAGGAACAGTATACCTGCAACATCTCTGACTCCTCTGTGTCCTTCCTCGACATTGCCATTTCCATCTTACCTTACTCCAATAGCCTTGCCACTAGTGTCTTCTATAAGCCTACCGATTCTCACAGCTACCTTTTCTACACTTCCAACCATCCCCGTGCCTGCAGAGACAGCATCCCCTACTCACAGTTCCTGCGACTGAGACGGATCTGCAGTGATGAGCAGGACTTTGAACTTCAAGCGAAGAGAATGCTTGGATTCTTCCTTGCCCGAAAGTATCCAGGGGACCTGGTTCGTGGTGCACTTGAGCGAGCTCGTGCTGTCTCTCGTGCCCAGGCTCTTGTTCCTAGAGTCAGTCCTGATAATGAAGACCGTACAGTGGCAGTCCTCACCTACCACCCCCACAACCTCCCAGTCCGTAGTATCCTCCTCCGGAACTCGCACTTAGTTCAGCAAGACCCACATCTGAGGGAGATCTTTCCTAAGCCACCCCTCATCGCTTTCAGGAGGGATACCAACCTGAAAGACCATCTTGTGCGAGCTTCTATCCGCCCCTATGGTCCCCCCCCCTCCCCCCTGGCACTACACCATGCGGCCGCAAGGGTTGTAAGACCTGCCCTTTCATCGATGGTTCCACTGTCATCACAGGACCTGCTGGCCAGTTTGCCGTAAGGACCAGTTTTAATTGTCAGTCAAAAGACCTTGTCTACGTCATCTCCTGCTCCCTGTGTACCAAGAAATACACAGGTGAGACCTATCGCAGCCTTGATGAACGGTTCAGCGAGCACCTGCGTTCCATGCGGCTTGATTATGACAACCCTGTGGGCTCCCACTTCAACCAGCAGCACCATTGCGTTGTCCACGCCAAAGTAGCAGCAGTGTGGCAGAACCAGTCGACAGGACTCTACAGACTCTTTATGGAGTCTTCAGTGATTGCCCGTCTTGGCACTCGCACCCCATATGGCATGAACACAAGGGACTGAACTCGGCAGCTCGACTTGCACCCCCGTTCCTTTCCCCCCCGCCTTTTTTTTTTTTTTCCTCCCCCCCCCCTTCTTCCCCCTTTTTCTTTCCCCCCCCCCCCCCCCCCTGTGTGTATTTTTCCCTCCCTGTCTCCCTTCTCCCCTTTCCTCTTCCCCTTTACTGTTTACCACTTACACTAGCACTCACACGCAGGCACAGGCATATGCGTGCGCATACGCTCACACACACACACACACACACACACACACACACACACACACATTCTCTTCATCTTCCTCCTCCCCTTCTCCACTCTCCCCCTTTCCCTTTATTGTTTAACCCCCCTTTCCCCCCCCCCCCCCTTTTCTTTTCTTTTTTTTTTCCCTTCCAATTTCCCTCCTCCCTTCCACACTTTCCCTCCACCATCTTACAACCATGCGAGCACACAGACAGACAGGCGCACGCATGCACGCGACCCCACGCGCGCACACACTCACGCACATACGGGCGGACATGTGCACATGCTTCCGTGGGCGCTCATACACACACACACATACACTTTCCCCTTTTTCCTTACCCCCCCCCCCCACCCCCCTCCCACTTTAAGTTTTCCTTTCACTGTTTAACTCTACTCACTCCTACCACTGATTGCTTTCTTTTTCTGTGAGTAGCAGTCAGCCTTCTTGCCCCCTTCCCTGTACAGTTGAGAAAGGGTCTATGACCTGAAACGTACTGTTTTAGCATCTTTGTCTTCTTAATCGACGAATTTTACCCTGAGGTGAAAAAGTTTTTTTACCTTTGTTTTCTCTTCACAAATGAAAACAATTTATTCCCGGTGCAATAAGTATATTTGACTTGGATTTCGAACAGTAGTTGTGATAACGATGTCCTCCTGCAGCCATATCGGACATTTCAATTCCAGCATTGATGCTGGTCCCACTGAGGGAGAGGAGAGGCTGCATGTCTGTCCCTGTGGGTTCCACAAGTCCACTCTCCACATGTCCGGGAACATCGTGTCCTTAACAGCCTCCAGCTAATGGGACGTTGATCTCACCACTAAGTCCATTCTTGGTCTGCTTGCGTTGGGTTGTTCAACAAGTGTGAGTTCCACAGATCCACAAGTGGTTTTAGGTTGCATTTCAGTTTAAAGACGTCATTAACCACAGTTGAGACCTAGAGAGAGGATTTACTGAACACGATACAGACATCGCTAGAACAAAAGCACGTTCGGATGGGCAAGGAAATTGTCAGTTTTAATGTTGAGGGCCAATCAGGATTCAAACTTGCGCCGCATGACTGTGAACTGGGTGCTGTAACCACTGAGCCATCTGGCACAGCGACATGATCAGATTTTGATCTGCAGTTTGGAACGTTCTTGGTTGAACCAGTGACGTCAGATCTAACATTAGATTGATGGAACACACACACACGACACACACACACACACACACGCGCGCGTGCGCGCGCACGCACGCATACACGCGCACACAAACACGCGCGCGCGCGCGCACACACACACACACACCACACACACACACAGCCCGCGCGCGCGCGCGCGCGCGCGCGCGCGCGCGCTCAAATACATACACAAATACACACATTTAGGTGCATTCACGATCGAACGCTCTCTCTCCACACACACACACACACACACACACACACACACACACACACACACACACACACACACACACATTAATTTAAAAGGGCATTAAACTATATCAAGAAGCTATATCAAAGGGAACTTGATAAAATAAACAATTACATGGTCACAAATGGTCCTGCATTATCTTAGAAAAGACTCATATGATGCTTTTCAATAATGGTAGTAATCCTGCTGAGCTACCTTTGTTTAAAATTGAAAACGAAACAATTCAGTTCAAGGATTCGGTAAAATGTTTGGGTTTGTTTCTTACAACAAAGCTAACGTGGAACGCTCATATCAACCATATTGTTACTAAAGCAAGAAAATGCTTCAATTTGTTAAAAGTTACAAGTCAACAATACTGGAGAGAAGACAGCAAAATTTTGAAACATCTTAGCACAACATTAAGTCCATCAAAATTGTCCTATGGACAAGAAATATTTTTTTAGTGCTCCAAATTATTTACTTAAGAAACTTCAAAGTATCGATTGCAAAGGATACTGGCTTGCTCTTGGTGTACCCTTTCACGCATCAACCCTCGGAACTTATAAAGCAATTGGAGAATTGCCTTTGGATGAATATCGAAATCTTGCATGTGCAAAGTACGTTCTTAGGACCTCAACACTTGACAACTTTGTCTCGGAAGAAGTACAAATAAAATCAAAAATAAATTTTCCTAAACGGGCCAGACAGATATCTCCATTAAAGCCAATTGGCTCATATGTATCAGGCTTACTTAAAGAGTCGGAAATAAATCCACAGTGTATTGATGCACAGCAAGTAGTTTCTCCTTACCCTAACTGGGAGATGAATAAACCACATTTTGATATCAATTACACTGATGTGAAGAAGAATGAGAATCCAAATGTTATGCAAAGTGAAGTCCGATTTTACCTAGAGAATAAATACCCAAATCATTTAAAGGTATACACAGATGGTTCACTCTTAGATGATCACCGTACTGGTTCAGGTTTTGTTATACCAGCTTTAAAAAAAAAAGAAAAAAAAAGAAAAGTCATACTTCATTGGTAAAAATCGATCAATATTTACCGCCGAACTCGTTGCCATACTTATGGCTCTTAATTACATAGTTGATCTTGCGTTGAACATGTTTCAGATTTTATTCTGCGTCGATTCTCAGTCCGTACTGTGTGTGTGTGTTTGCGTGCATTTGATTACAAGAAAAAATCCAAAATTAGCATAGAAATCAATCAAATGATTAACATTTTAAGTTTAAAGGGAACCAATATCACCTTTTGTTGGGTTCCTTCACATGTTGGATTATATTTAAACGATTGTGCTGATAGAGCCGCAAAAAAAGGTGCAAGGCAAGACAGGGAATCTATAGAAATAAACATCCCTTTATCCGGTACAGAAGGGTATCATTTGCTGGAGCAAGCATCGTGGAACAAAGTTTCAAAATCCCTCCATAGGAAGGAGAAATTCTCCGGTCTCTTACTGAATTCGGTTGGTTTAACAAACAAAATAGCTGTGAATTATAGCAACAGTTTCAAATTTAGACACACTATTCCGCTGTCTCATAGGATAAAGCTTAATGCCTTCAAAACAAAGTTCAGCAAGAATGTTAAATGTCTGTGCGGTGAACAAATTTCAAACCAACACATTCTTCTGGAATGCCAGAGATTGAGACCTATTTTACCGGCTATTTCTGAAAGTTCTCTTGACAGTATCCTTGAGAATTTTAGTTTGTTGTTTGACTTTGCGAACTGTTTACTACGCAGTCCTATGGGACATTTGTTATAGTTTGTGTTATGATTCAAAATAGTTATTTAAAGTTGGCTTTCCCATACCTTTTTTTTAATTATTTTTTTCCCATTGTATTGTAAAGATTGTAAAGATGCTTTTTTTGTATATGATTGCAAGATAACCCACCCACTACCTCCTCCTCATGCTCCCCGTCTCCAAATCCTTTCCCTTCGTCTAATATCACTTAATGTGGAAAGACGTTAAATTGAAGACAACAACAAAAACAACAACAACAACAACACACACACACACACACACACACACACACACACACACACACACACACACACACACACGAGAGAAGAGAGAGAGAGAGAGAGAGAGAGAGAGAGAGAGAGAACATGAACTCGTTATTTTTCGAATTGTTATGGATTTCTCTTCAATTTGACTCTGTGTGATTGTGTACATTGACTCTGTGCATGAATTGTAGACCATTGTTGGTTGTGTGTGTGTTGTGTGTGTGTGTGTGTGTGTGTGTGTGTGTGTGGTGTGGTGTGTGTCGTGCATGCCTGCGTGCGTGCTGCGTCTGTGCGTGTGTGCTGTGTGTGTGTGTGTGTGTGTGTGTGTTGCTGCATGCCGCGCGTGTGCCTGCGTCTGTGCGTGTGCGTGCGTGCGTGTGCGTGTGTGTTTGCTTGCGCGCGCGCGCGGCGGTGGTGTGTGTGTGTGTGTGTGTGTGTGTGGTGTGTGTGTAGAGTGCGCAAGTGCGTTCGGCCATTTGTGAGAACATAAGTTTGCAATATTTATGTCGTTTAAAATATTATTGATCTGTTTCGTTTTCGATGTGGCATCGTTGAATGGGCATATGATTCTTCTATCTGTTATTTGATATCGACCGTGCGATAGCGAGCCGACTTTCAAGGCACAGACACATTAGTTCAAACCTTTTGTTTGGAGTGAACCAAACGCACGGCTTTAGGTTGAAACCAGTCATGAGACAGAGAGTGCAGCATCAACAACGGCGACGTAGGAAGTGTCCCCGAGGTACTAACACTGCCAGAGAGGTCCACAGACGACGATCACAACAGAGCTGTTTACTATGTACACGGGATGACCTCACAGCCGGGGATGGTGCTTATGGTGCTGGTCATAGTCATGGGCAAGTGCGTGTTCTTCCTCAAAATGCTGAGTATGATTGTGTTCTTCGTTCGGTCACTTGAGTCTTAGACATAAACTTCAGTGAAAAACACACCCGCTTGCTGCACACTCCAAATTCTTAAAGGTGTGGTGGTGGTGGTGGGGGTGGTGGTGGGTGTGTGTGTGTGTGTGTGTGTGTGTGGTTTTGTGTGTGTGTGTGTGTGTTGTGTGTGTGTGTTAACACTGGAATCCTGGGTTCGAATCTGGTACTGGAGCCTAAGGCAGTGGTGTTGTTTGTTTGTTTGTTTGATTGTTTGTTTTCATCCATAGGGATTAGTGTGTGCTTGTCTGTCAATACCTTAGGACGCTTCCTATGTATACAGATGTATAGAATCAGATATTCACATGGAATCATTTATAAACTTGGTCAACGTTCCGTAGGTTGTTACTAGACACACACCCAAACTTATAGGAACAGTAACAACACATGAATAAATAGATAAATAGATGGAGAAAGAAAGAAAGAAAAGGAAAGGAAAGAAAGAAAGAAAGAAGGAAAGAAAAAAGTCAATGAATAAATGCATACATAAATACATACATAAATGAATAATAGCAATGAAAACGAAGAGGGCAACAATCGCTGCTGTTATGATCTTGTTTCCCTGGAAAAACAGTCGCTGAGGCCCACTACACAACGTTTCAAGTACTCGCAGCAAACGTTCCGTTGCCCAAACTGAGCGCCGTATTTGCGGCAGATCGCTTAGCCCCACATAGGCGGGGCAAGGATGTTGAGGGGGGAAGATGGGTATGTCGCCTCGTGTTCCCACTATTGGTCTGTGTCTGACTGCTGGTCACTGGCGCAGGTCATCAGGCACTGTCAAGGGGGGAAGATGGGTATGTGGCCTGGTGTTCTCATTATTGGTCTGTGTCTGACTGCTGGTCACTGGCGCAGGTCATCAGGCACTGTCAAGGGGGGAAGATGGGTATGTGGCCAAGTGTTCTCACTATTGGTCTGTGTCTTACTGCTGGTCACTGGCGCAGGTCATCAGGCACTGTCACTATTGGTCTGTGTCTGACTGCTGCTCACTGGCGCAGGTCATCAGGCACTGTCAAGCCAGAGAAGTGTTCAGTGGGCCACTATTGGTCTGTGTCTGACTGCTGGTCACTGGCGCAGGTCACCAGGCACTGTCAAGAGGGGAAGAAAGGTATGTGGCCTGGTGTTCTCACTATTGGTCTGTGTCTGACTGCTGGTCACTGGCGCAGGTCACCAGGCACTGTCACTATTGGTCTATGTCTGACTGCTGGTCACTGGCGCAGGTCACCAGGCACTGTCAAGCCAGAGAAGTGTTCAGTGGGCCACTACTGGTCTGTGTCTGACCGCTGGTCACTGGCGCAGGTCATCAGGCACTGTCACTATTGGTCTGTGTCTGACTGCTGGTCACTGGCGCAGATCACCAGGCACTGTCACTATTGGTCTGTGTCTGACTGCTGGTCACTGGCGCAGGTCATCAGGCACTGTCACTATTGGTCTGTGTCTGACCGCTGGTCACTGGCGCAGGTCATCAGGCACTGTCACTATTGGTCTGTGTCTGACCGCTGCCACTGGCGCAGGTCACCAGGCACTGTCAAGCCAGAGAAGTGTTCAGTGGGCCACTATTGGTCTGTCTCTGACTGCTGGTCACTGGCGCAGGTCACCAGGCACTGTCACTATTGGTCTGTGTCTGACTGCTGGTCACTGGCGCAGGTCATCAGGCACTGTCACTATTGGTCTGTGTCTGACCGCTGGTCACTGGTGCAGGTCACCAGGCACTGTCAAGCCAGAGAAGTATTCAGTGGGCCACTATTGGTCTGTGTCTGACTGCTGGTCACTGGCGCAGGTCATCAGGCACTGTCACTATTGGTCTGTGTCTGACCGCTGCTCACTGGCGCAGGTCACCAGGCACTGTCAAGCCAGAGAAGTGTTCAGTGGGCCACTATTGGTCTGTGTCTGACTGCTGGCCACTGGCGCAAGTCACCAGGCACTGTCACTATTGGTCTGTGTCTGACTGCTGGCCACTGGCGCAGGTCACCAGGCACTGTCACTATTGGTCTGTGTCTGACTGCTGGCCACTGGCGCAGGTCACCAGGCACTGTCACTATTGGTCTGTGTCTGACTGCTGGTCACTGGCGCAGGTCACCAGGCACTGTCACTATTGGTCTGTGTCTGACTGCTGGTCACTGGCGCAGGTCATCAGGCACTGTCACTAATTGGTCTGTGTCTGACTGCTGGTCACTGGCGCAGGCAGTCAGGCACTGTCACTATTGGTCTGTGTCTGACTGCTGGTCACTGGCGCAGGTCACAGGCACTGTCACTATTGGTCTGTGTCTGACTGCTGGTCACTGGCGCAGGTCATCAGGCACTGTCACTATTGGTCTGTGTCTGACTGCTGGTCACTGGCGCAGGTCATCAGGCACTGTCACTATTGGTCTGTGTCTGACGCTGGTCACTGGCGCAGGTCATCAGGCACTGTCACTATTGGTCTGTGTCTGACCGCTGGTCACTGGCGCAGGTCATCAGGCACTGTCACTATTGGTCTGTGTCTGACCGCTGGTCACTGGCGCAGGTCATCAGGCACTGTCACTATTGGTCTGTGTCTGACCGCTGCTCACTGGCGCAGGTCACCAGGCACTGTCAAGCCAGAGAAGTGTTCAGTGGGCCAGGCTGCCCATCAGGTAACCGTGTCCGCCAGCTTCATCCTGTGGCTGCTCCGTGAGGGCGGCCTGCCGGCTGAATGTGGGGCTGTGCCCCGCGTGAACTGACATATGTGTGCTTCAAACTTAACCATTGGACACACTTGGCGAAGTGTGATGAGCATAATGCCACAGCGTGAAGAAGAAGCAGACACTGAGCCAGTCAGAGCGACAGGAAGTGGTCAATGCCTTCAATGTGTACAAGGGAACGCCAGATAGCCAAAGCGGAAGATACTGATCTTGTCCTGTTTACGTCTTTGGCTTGGACAAACCCCGACCATTACGTCATTGGAAAATCACACACCACACACACACCCCACACACACACACACAACACACACACACACACACACACACACACAACACACACACAACACACACACACACACACACACACACACACCACACACACACACACCACACACACCAACACACACCACACACCACCACCCACCACCACCACCACATCCACCTCAGTACGCATGCATACACGCATGCGCATCTCCCGCCACTTCAGCACCAATTCGTAGAGCTAGCCACCCTTATTAGTACAGTAGAACAGACGTAGAGCTAGCCACCCTTATTAGTACAGTAGAACAGACATAGACTAGCACCCTTATTAGTACAGTAGAACAGACGTAGAGCTAGCCACCCTTATTAGTACAGTAGAACAGACGTAGAGCTAGCCACCCTTATTAGTACAGTAGAACAGACGTAGAGCTAGCCACCCTTATTAGTACAGTAGAACAGACGTAGAGCTGTCCACCCTTATTAGTACAGTAGAACAGACGTAAGCTGTCCACCCTTATTAGTACAGTAGAACAGACGTAGAGCTAGACACCCTTATTAGTACAGTAGAACAGACGTTTCTGCTCGCGAAAGAAGCTTCAATGTCAAAACATTATCAAAACAGTTTTGTACACAATGTCAATGAACTATACGCGCCATTAGAAACGTGTAACAAAATGAGTTCTGTTCTACGTTAACGAAGTTTGTGTGAAAATGTTTAATCTAAAACACAGTTAGAACCAAGTGTCACGTATTGAGCAAATCTGGAACGGACATTGCCAGGAATTTTGCTGCCAAAATGTACATTTTAGAACCCAGTATTTTTTAACACAAATGAACCAGAAATATTGTTTCATGGTGTAACAAAATGGGCTCTGGCCTACGTTTACTGTAGAGTCTACTCTACGATGAAACGCTGACGTTGGAGAAGACTGTTCCAGTGGTACTGGTAGAACTGGTGTCGTCGGGTTTGCAGTGATTACAATCCCTAGACATTTCTTTTGTGCGCGTTAAAAGCATTTACTTTCTTTTTGTTATATTTTACAAACAGCCGCCTTAGAACTGTAATTTCAATGGGTTAAAAAAAAAAGCAACTTAAGCGAAATGAGTTCGTGTTTTTGTTTGCATGCCTTCTCTAGAACATTCTTTTTAACACAAACATAAATAGATAAATAAAGAAAAACAAACAAATAATGCATCATCTTGGTTTGAAAACTCTTTATAAACATTATGTTACAGTGAAACACTGCATGTTAAATGTCTTTTCTTTTAATAGATCGATAAGTGAACCAAAGCGCGCGTATGTATGTGTGTGTGTGGTGGGGGGGGGGTGTGGGTGTGCGTGCGTTGTTGTGTGTTGTTGGTGCGTGCGTGTGTGCGTACGTATGTTGTGTGTGTGTGTGTTGTGTGTGTGTGCTGTGTGTGTGTGGTTGGGTGCTTTGTGTGTGCCTGAGTCTACGCCAGAGAGAGAGAGAGTTAATCTGTGACAGAAACCTCTTACAATTTTTCCATGATGAAATAGAACTGTATAGTTCACTGTGGGTCAAGAAGCATCACTCTCATTTACGATGGGTCAGCTCCACGAGCCTGTTGGCCAGTGCTCCCATATTACCCAGCACAACGAGCCCTCATACCTCCCATAACCCAGCACAAAACAAGAAGTAAAGACCACTACTACCTCCCCATCACCCCCACACCAGATAGCTAACACACACAGAAGTTGATTCTTTACCCACACTGTGAGGAACGAAGCGTCTCCTCATCACAACTCCACAGTATCCAGGATGCTAACACACACTAATAATTGATTCTGTACCCACACTAATCAGGAACGAAGGTCTTGAGCACCTCTTTTTTCTGTGTTGGGTCAACCTACACTACATCAACTCCAGGCAGTTATTCAGGGATGGGGCTAGGATGATCTGCCACCCTATATACATATGGTTGGGTCAACCTACACTACATCAGCTCCAGGCAGTTATTCAGGGATGGGGCTAGGATGATCTGCCACCCTATATCATATGGTTGGGTCAACCTACACTACATCAACTCCAGGCAGTTATTCAGGGATGGGGCTAGGATGATCTGCCACCCTATATACATATGGGTATACTGACATGCACCCAGGTAATGCATATCGAGTCATGCAACATACATCATTTGTTTTCTCTTTGGCCTATACGTGTGTGGCGCCTTACATCTCCTGCCGCCCCATTAACGAGGGCAAGGTGGGAGAGTCACACAATGGCCCCGTCCCAGTCAGTGCCCCGCACCATGTTTGACGTTTTTCTTGTGTCCTTTGGACATCGTCTAGAGGTAAACGAGAGCTTTCTTAGGTTATGACAGTGAGGGCGGTGCCTTCTCCTCCCTTGCTTTGCCTTTGTTAGGTCATGATAGTGAGGGCGGTGCCTTCTCCTCCCTTGCTTTGCCTTTGTTAGGTTATGACAGTGAGGGCGGTGCCTTCTCCTCCCTTGCTTTGCCTTTGTTAGGTCATGATAGTGAGGGCGGTGCCTTCTCCTCCCTTGCTTTGCCTTTGTTAGGTTATGACAGTGAGGCGGCGCCTTCTCCCTCCCATTCGTTGGCCTTGTTAGGTCAGACAGTGAGGCGGTGCCTTCTCCCCCTTGTTTCTTTGTCCTTGACTTCTAGTAAGGTCACTGACAGTGAGGGCGGTGCCTTCTCCTCCCTTGCTTTGCCTTTGTTAGGTCATGACAGTGAGGGCGGTGCCTTCTCCTCCCTTGCTTTGCCTTTGTTAGGTCATGACAGTGAGGGCGGTGCCTTCTCCTCCCTTGCTTTGCCTTTGTTAGGTCATGACAGTGAGGGCGGTGCCTTCTCCTCCCTTGCTTTGCCTTTGTTAGGTCTGACAGTGAGGGCGGTGCCTTCTCCTCCCTTGCTTTGCCTTTGTTAGGTCATGACAGTGAGGGCGGTGCCTTCTCCTCCCTTGCTTTGCCTTTGTTAGGTCATGACAGTGAGGGCGGTGCCTTCTCCTCCTGCTTTGCTTTGGTCTGAGTGAGGCGTGCCTTCCCTCCCTTGCTTTGCCTTTGTTTCGCTAATGAGGGTCGTACATTCTCTCACTGAAATTGAATGCACCACGAAACCTCTTTTTCTTCGGAGTAGTCGGACATGCACAGGAAGATGGGGGGGGGGGGGGGGGGGGGGCAACTCTGAGACTGTGTCAGCATGACTCTCCACTGATCAAAACTAGGATTTAGGGTTTGAAGAATACACAACGAATATTTAGAGAAAGGAGTAGAAGGGTGTTTCTGGGCCTGCCTCAATATGACCCTCTGCCTGCCCCTGGCTGTGTTCTGGGCCTGCCTCAATATAACCCTCTGCCTGCCCCTGGCTGTGTTCTGGGCCTGCCTCAATATGACCCTCTGCCTGCCCTGGCTGTGTTCTGAGCCTGCCTCAATATGACCCTCTGCTTGCCCCTGGCTATGTTCTGGGCCTGCCTCAATATGACCCTCTGCCTGCCCCTGGCTGTGTTCTGAGCCTGCCTCAATATGACCCTCTGCCTGCCCCTGGCTGTGTTCTGAGTCTGCCTCAATATGACTCTCTGCCTGCCCCTGGCTGTGTTCTGAGCCTGCCTCAATATGACCCTCTGCCTGCCCCTGGCTGTGTTGTGGGCCTGCCTCAATATGACCCTCTGCCTACCCCTGGCTGTGTTCTGAGCCTGCCTCAATATGACCCTCTGCCTGCCCCTGGCTGTGTTCTGGGCCTGCCTCAATATGACCCTCTGCCTGCCCCTGGCTATGTTCTGGGTCTGCCTCAATATGACCCTCTGTCTGCCCCTGGCTGTGTTGTGGGCCTGCCTCAATATGACCCTTTGCCTGCCCCTGGCTATGTTCTGAGCCTGCCTCAATATGACCCTCTACCTGCCCCTGGCTGTGTTCTGGGCCTGTCTCAATATGACCCTCTGCCTCCCCTGGCTGTGTTCTGGGCCTGCCTCAATATGACCCTCTGCCTGCCCCTGGCTGTGTTCTGAGCCTGCCTCAATATGACCCTCTGCCTGCCCCTGGCTGTTTTCTGAGCCTGCCTCAATATGACCCTCTGCCTGCCCCTGGCTGTGTTGTGGGCCTGCCTCAATATGACCCTCTGCCTGCCCTGGCTGTCTTCTGGGCCTGCCTCAATATGACCCTCTGTCTGCCCCTGGCTGTCTTCTGGGCCTGCCTCAATATGACCCTCTGTCTGCCCCTGGCTGTGTTCTGGGCCTGCCTCAATATGACCCTCTGCCTGCCCATGGCTAAGTCCTGAGGAGTTGTTTTGGTGAACGACAATTTGCTTCAAAATGGCTCCTAGGAATTATTCCTGGGCAGTGACAGATCCTTCCCCCACGCCCCAGCAAACACATGTGCATACTCAGAGAGAGAAGAGAGAGAGAGAGAGAGAGAGAGAGAGAGAGAGAGAGAGAGAGAATGCGAATTCGAATGCAAATGCGAATGGTTTATTGTGATTAAGCTCATTTAGCCCGTACACTAAATGGAGCTGGGGGGAAGGGACCCTGCAAGAAATATTTCGAAATGAACAGAGTGAGAAAACAACAAGCCGACTATCACTCAAAAAATCATCATGACATGGAAACCCAAATACGGGAGCATGTTGATCACATTGTCAGAATTATAACATTGTCAGAGTTGTGACACTGACAGTACCTTTACGAACATGGTATTTTCCACCACAATCTTTAACAGTCACGATATACCCGGAGGAGGATTCCCTTTTCCTACAATCTTTAACAGTCACAATATACCCGGAGGAGGATTCCCTTTTCCTACAATCTTTAACAGTCACAATATACCCGGAGGAGGATTCCCTTTTGTTATCTGACAAGATTCAGATTCGGAATTACGGTTATCAAAGTACATCAGCACCGATATACAAAGCCTCAAAACATGGATATGTTGTGTCCCTTACGCTAAGAGGCAAATGAAGATGAACTACATTTATTATTTTGTTGTTATGCACTTCAGGATTCATGGCGTGAATATATTCCAAGGAAATTTTATGAAGACCCTTGCTCATTTCGAGCTGTTTTACTTATGGCAAATCAAAATGAAGGAGTTTTAAAGAACATTTGCATGTACATATACAACGCCTTTAAGAGGCGCACAATGCTGCTAAGTTGAATAAATTTAGCTGTTACAGTTACTGCGCATATTGAATATGCTTCTTCTTCTTCTTCTTCTTCTTCTTCTTCTTCTTCTTCTTCTTCTTCTTCTTCTTCTTCTTCGTAGAGCGACAACAATCAACATTCTGATTCTTTTGTCGCTATATAAAGAAGGGGGCCCAAGAGTCAGCGTTCAGTGTTTAAAAAAAAATCCCATTAGCATTGCCAGTCTTGCTGCCACCAAGACACATCATCCAGTCCTCAATGGGGTCTCCTCTCACAAGATCCCTCCACACACATAGCCAGACTTGCTGCCACCAAGACACATCATCCAGTCCTCAATGGGGTCTCCTCTCACAAGATCCCTCCACACACATATCCAGACTTGCTCGCCACCAAGACACATCATCCAGTCCTCAATGGGGTCTCCTCTCACAAGATCCCTCCACACACATATCCAGACTTGCTGCCACCAAGACACCCACTCAGACTTTTGTTTTTCGAAATCCCCTCTCACAGGATCCACTCCAGCTTTTTGCCTTGTGAAACTTTCCCTTTTTCTTTTTCCTTCTCTTTCTCCTTCCCTCTTCCTTTCTTTTTCCTTCCCTCTTCCCTCCCTTTTCCTCTTTCCCTTTTCCTTCCTTTCTACTAGAGATTTGCTCCGCCATTTCATCTCCCCTGGGCCCCCAGAGTTAATCCCAAGAGTGAGCCAGGTGAGCCAGGCAGAGCCGTTAGGACTACATTTTAGGTATTTACCTGCCCCACCCTCTCCCTCCCCTCTTCCCCACCCCTTTCTACATATGACTCAGAACAGTTTTTGCTGGCGGCCCCTAGCGAGACCATCCAGGACAGTGTCTTTCAGGCGGTTATTTATTTTGATCCTGAATGTTTCCATGGACTCGGCGTTAACAATGCACTGTGGCAGCTGGTCCCATTCCCGAATGGTGCGTGGCAGGAACGAGAAATGCCTGTATCTGTTGGCACCCTGGGACGAGATACGTTGGAACTGTTGGTTGTGTCCTCTGCGGTTTCGCTCTGGAAGAGGTATCAGCTTGGTTTTATCGACTCGAGCCAGGTCATGATGTATTTTATACAGCATGGCGAGTCGTGCTGCCTGTCTTCGTCACTGCAGAGATGGCCATCCCAGTCTTTCCAACATTTGTGTCACACTTGTTGTTCTATGGTAGCAGTTGGTGCCAAATATGGCTGCTATCCTTTGAATGGCTTCTATCTTGTTTACGTCACCCTCAAGGTAGGGGTCCCAGACTGAGCAAGCATATTCCAAGAGCGGTCGCACAAAAACAAGATACGCTTTCTCTCTGAGCCTAATAGAGGCTATCTTAAGGTTTCGACGGAGGAATCCTAGGGTGCATCCTGCCTTTGCCACTATATTGTCTACGTGTTTGTCCCATTCCATGTTTGCTTGGAGGGTGATTCCTACGTATTTTGCTGACTGCACAGTCGCTAGGGTGTGACCATGGAGTGCATATTCGCTTAGAATAGGGTGTTCGTTTCTTGTGACTGGGAGAGTGGTGCATTTGTCAGGGTGAAAAACCATGTCCCATTTCTAATAGGGTGTTCGTTTCTTGTGACTGGGAGAGCGGTGCATTTGTCAGGGTGAAAAACCATGTCCCATTTCTTCTCCCATACTTCCAGGTTTCGCGGGTCTTCCTGAAGCTGGTGCATATCGTCAGTTCCTGTTATGGTGGAGTAGATCGCTGTATCATCAGCAAAAATTCTTACGTTTGAGTACAGCTTCTTGGGGAGGTCATTTATATAGACCAAGAATAGGCATGATCCTAAAACTGAGCCCTGTGGGACTCCAGACTTGACGCTGGAAAACTCTGCTTTCTCTCCGTCAACAACAGCTTGGCGCCTGTTACATAAGAAGCTCTGGATCCATCTGTGGATATTGCCCTTAATGCCGTAGTCATGGAGTTTATGGAGTAAAAGGCTGTGGTTTACTTTATCAAATGCTTTCGCAAAATCAAGGATAAGCATGTCTGTCTGAAGCCCATCTGCCAAGTTTGTAGCTAACTCCTCGACTAGTTCCAGCAGCTGTGTTTCACAGAGATCTGTTTTTCCTAAAGCCGTGTTGTTGATGACAGAGTATCTCATTGTTCTCCAGGTGTTCCATCAAGGAGTGAACGATAATGTGTTCCAGGAGTTTGCATACAATGCAATGCTTATCTATCCGCTACTTGTTGTCAGACGATGTAAGATTGCTGTGTTGTATGAATGATGATTCTGATACTGTACCCCCATCAGAAGGGGCCATGGCCTATACTGATTAAATGTTTTAGCTCGTTCGTTCGTTCGTACTGAAATGTTTGTTCAAGTCAGTCTTCTTGTTCGCCGTGAAGGACTGTTGCTGCCTGTGTTTCTGCATTACAGTTTATCGTGTCAGTCTGCTCACCGTTGAAACTAGTATTTAATACCTGTCAGGAACCGTACCATTGAATAATTGGTGGTAAAGACTGGACGCTTAGCTCATCATATATAGGAATTTGTGTGTGTAACATATTATTTTGGTCACCACAAAGTTTTATGGGGTAAGAGTAAGTGTGGTGCGGACGCATACACAGTGGCGACCAAGCGAGATCAACGTGACGGTAGTGATTGACTACTGTGAGATCAACGTGACGGTAGTGACTGACTATTGTGAGATCAACGTGACGGGAGTGATTGACTACTGTGAGATCAACGTGACGGTAGTGATTGACTACTGTGAGATCAACGCATGGATTGCGCATGTCCAGCGAGGAGGCTGCCTGGCTCGTGGAGCTCCCGTTCTAACTTCATTTTTACATCTTTTACGTCTTTACATCTTTTATTCATACGAGTAACTGAGAATTTTAATAATCAGCACTGTTGGCTGTTGGTAGTTTAATGCTTTTTTTTAACGAAATTGTGTTTAAACCCTTTCAGGTAAGGTGTTATGTCTCATTAGGCTTTTCAAGATGGCTACCGGCGTGTTGTTCCTCGGTTTCGTTAAAAGTTTTCTATTTTTTCTTGCTGTTTGCACATGTGATAGGAACAACGATATCCCTAGCAATCAGTTTAATTTTGAAATTTTAGATGTAGATGTAGACGCCTTTAGTTCATTTTTGCAGGTTATAAAACTTTGTGCAACCTGAACAATGTTAGCCTCCTGTGTACACCTCTGCTGAGCACTGTTCTCACGTCGATTACTAGTCCCAGATTTGAACCACTGATTTCAATTAATATCAGAAATAGTACAGTGATAAGGAATTGTTTTAATAAAAGAGTTAGACATAGAGGAGTTAAATCATGGCTCTTAAGCCTTATCCTACTATCGGGAGACATTGAGTTCAATCCTGGTCCATCCACCAAAGTAAAATATCCATGCACAGTCTGCAATTTGCGAGTCACATGGAAACATAAAGCAGTTGCCTGTGACGTTTGCAATACATGGTATCACACCAAATGTATGTTATTAAATTCAGCAGTTTATGGAGCATTATGTAATAGTGATATATCTTGGACGTGTTTTACCTGCGGGCTTCCAAACTTTAGTTCGAGACTTTTTGAAGATTCTATTGAAGATTGCAGTTCAGAAAGCAACCGTTTTGACCCTATCTCACCAGACCGATCCCCAAAAGAAAACTTGAAATTTTGTCCTAAGTTTGCATCCACCCCTGATTCTAAAACTGATAAAATCCCAAATAATAAAGTGCAACCGAACTCCAAATCATCAAAAGAAAAAGATAAACTTAAATGCATAGTCGTAAACTTTCAATCACTTATTAAGAAAAAGGAAGAACTCAGTAATTTAGTCACCGAAAAAAACATTGATGTTGTAATTGGAACAGAAACTTCGCTAGAAACTGGAACATCCAGCAGTGAACTTCTGATGGAGGATTTTGATATTTATAGAAAGGACAGACTTGGAAAAAGAGGTGGGGGAGTCTTGATTGCCATTCGGAAGAACTTAGCCAGTGAGTTTTTATATCAAGGCAAAAATAGTGAAAGTTTATTTTGTAGGATTAATTTTAAGAATAAGAGACCTGTCATTGTTGGGTCAGTATACAGACCTCCAGACTCAGATGAAAATGTATGTTCGTCTATTTGCAGAGACATTTCTGACATTGTTTTGGCCAATAGTAAGGCAATATTATGGATTGGTGGAGACTTCAACTTACCTGATATTGATTGGCGTGAAGATGCCATACTTGGTAATCAATACAATAAAAACATTAATTCTCAGTTTTTTTTATACCACCAAAGACCTTGGATTAGTGCAGTCAGTTGAAATACCAACACGTGGCAATGCATTCCTGGATTTACTTTTTACCAATTGTCCAGGCGCTTTAGGCAATCAGGAATTAATTGCAGGCCTGGGTGATCATGACATAATTCTCTTAGAGAGCAACTTTCAACCCTTTCGAAGAAACCCCCTAAACGTACCATCAGACTCTGGAACCAAGCAGACTTACCAAAATTACGCAGGGATACTCATGATTTCAGTCGTCTTTTTTTTTTTTTTTTTTTTTTTGAGGTCTCCTAGTGTTAAAGATAATGTCAATGACCTTTGGAAGTGTATAAAAACTAACTTGGAATTTATTATGGATGACAACATACCTACTAAAATAACTTCAAGCAAGAACCACCAGCCATGGATTAATACAAAAACTAAATGTTTGTTGAGAAGGAAACATCGGTTCTTTAAGAAATTGAAACTACACCCTAATTCAGAAAGATTATTGATTAGGTATAAACATATTAAGAGGTGTCAGAGAGAATGTAGGCTTGCTCACTCCAATTATGTTAATTCGATGATTTCAGAAGGTGATCATCAAAACAAGAAATTATGGTCTTACATAAGGAGTAAGAGACAGGACAACATTGGGATTCCAGACCTGAGAAACAACCAGAATAAACTAATACAGGACCCTGAAGGAAAAGCAAATCTACTAAACAATCAGCTTTGTTCGGTTTTCTCAAATCCCAAGCCTTTGATTAACGTTAGACTAAAGGATGATGATAAACTCCCTGAAATGCAAAATATCAAAGTAAGCAAAGCAGGAGTATTTAAGTTACTGACCAACATCAATGAAAACAAAGCTACTGGTCCTGATGGCATTCCTGGCAAGCTCTTAAAATTATGTGCCAATGAATTGACTGAGGTATACCAACTACTTTACCAAGCTTCACTGGACCAGGGAGTAATACCTGATGAGTGGCGAGATGCTAGCATTGTTCCTTTATTCAAAAAGGGTGACAAAACTAAAGCAGAGAACTATAGACCCGTATCTCTTACATCCATATCAGCAAAACCACTTGAACACATAATATATAGTAGCATAATGGACCGTCTTGACAAATATGACTTCTTAAATAACGCCCAGCATGGTTTTAGACAGCGAAGGAGTTGTGAGACTCAACTTATAACAACTATCAATGATTTTAATAACTGTCTTAACAACAGACAGCAAATAGATGCAATTTTATTAGACTTTTCCAAAGCCTTTGATAAGGTTGACCATGAGGGCCTGCTGCTTAAATTAGAACACATCGGCATTGGCGGTTCTTTGCTAAAATGGTCTAGATCATTCCTCGTTGGGAGAACACAGAAAGTTGTGGAAGGGTCATCATCCCATTGTAAACCAGTCTTGTCAGGTGTATCACAGGGAACTGTTCTGGGGCCCCTGTTTTTCTTAATTTATATAAATAACATAAGTAGAAATCTCTCTCCTGGAACTACTATAAGGCTTTTTGCAGATGACAGCTTAGTATATAGAACAATCAGAAGCAAGAATGATACACGCATTCTACAAGAAGATCTAAACGGTTTACAAGAGTGGGAAAGAACTTGGAAAATGGAATTTCATCCCCAGAAGTGCCAAGTGTTGCGTATATGTAATAAACGCTCACCAACTAGATCAGAATATTCTATTCATAATACTATTCTTAAAGAAACCAATGCTGCAAAATATTTAGGCATGATTATAGATAGTCGTCTCAAATGGAAAGAACATTACAATTTAGTATGTAAGAAAGCAAATAAAATCTTAGCTTTCTTATACAGGAATATCAACGACTGCCCCAAAAAGGTTAAAGACGACTGCTACAAAACACTGGTTAGGCCAGTACTGGAATACGGTTGCTCAGTCTGGGACCCTTACCATCTAAAGGACATTGATAACCTCGAAAAGATTCAGAAGAGAGCAGCACGGTTCGTAACAGGGAACCATATCAGAGAGAAGGGGAATACTAGGAAGAACATGAGGAAATTAGAATGGAAACCCTTAGAAGAGAGAAGAGCTTTTATCAAACTTAATATCTTCTTCAAAGGCAGAGCTAAACAAATTGATATTCCAATGGAACAACTAGTACTGAATAAAAGTAGCACCAGGAGTGGCGGTCAATGTTATACCATACCTGCATCAAATATTGACAGCCACTTACATTCATTTTATCCTAGTTCTGTACGGCTGTGGAACTCACTGCCGGGTGCCATCAAGATTGCCACAAATGCAGTCTCATTTAGAAATCAAATTGATACAGTCTTGAGATCTGCATATTGACTGACTTTTCTATTTTAACTTCCCCAGATATTTTATGGTTACCTGGGCCTGAATCTGGCCGTTGCTTTTTAACTTTTTGAATATCGTGTGCGACCCCTTGTCACCAAATTTTGCTCCAGGGGCCAACAGGCTGAGTCGCACTTTATTTTATTTATTTTACTTTTTAACATGCGCGCTGGTGACCTACTCGTTTTTGAGTGAACCAGTCTTTTAGGAAGAAGAAGAAGAACGTGACGGTAGTGATTGACGACTGTGAGATCAACGTGACGGGAGTGATTGACCACTGTGAGATCAACGTGACGGTGGTGATTGACTACTGTGAGATCAACGTGATGGTAGTGATTGACTACTGTGAGATCAACGTGACGGTAGTGATTGAGTACTGTGAGATCAACGTCATGGTAGTGATTGACTACTGTGAGATCAACGTGACGGGAGTGATTGACGACTGTGAGATCAACGTGACGGGAGTGATTGATTACTGTGAGAAGCAGCATTCGTTTAGAGTTATGGGCGTGTGTTTATTTCACCATGGGGACGTTCTCATCGACCAAAAACAAGTGGAAGAAGTAGATAACTTCACAAACCTAGGCAGCTCCATCAACAACGCCAATGACCTCGACCATGAATTGAAGTGTCGTATTGGGAAGGCAACCTCAACATTCAATCAGCTGCACAAAATATGGAACAGCAAGAAAATTTCCCTTGGAATTAAACGAAATTGTATAACTCCAGAGTGATTTCAACGCTGTTATATGGCTGTGAAACCTGGCAGCTGAAGACCACGCAGGAGAAGAAACTCGACGCTTTTGATACCAAGTGCCTACGTACGATCTTGGGCGCCAAATGGTCAGACTTTATACCAAATGAAGATGTCAGGGAGAGGTCCAAACAGCTCCTCGTGTCAACCATCGTTTGTAGACGGCGCCTCCACTGGCTGGGTCATGTCTTGAGACTACCCTCTTCAAGACCCGCAAACCAGGCCGTTAAATGGATTCCAGCAGGCCAGAGAAAAAGAGGACGACCCAGGATGAGTTGACAACAGACAGTGGAGAGAGACCTCAGACTCGTTGACAGAGGATGGAGTGACACTAGCAAACTGGATGAGGACCGTGCACAGTGGAGCGCCTTGACTGCCTCATGCGTCGCAAGGCGCGGGAGCATCTAAGTCTAAGCAAGCACTTTGATCTGGTTGATCTTCTTCGGCCAGGACAAATACATTCAAAACATTGAAAACAAAGGACGAGCAAAACGTCACTCATTTCTTCGATCCCAGTGCAAAATGTGGTCTTAGGTGAAATACTGAATCTACAGAATGAAATTAAAGGGAACAGGGAAGAGGTTGAAGGGGGGAAGATACAAATAATGATGATAATAATGATCATGAGTATAATAGTAATAATAATGATAATGATGATGATGGTAATTTTGATGATGATGATGATGATGATGATGATGATGATGATGATGATGATGATGATGATGATGATGAATGAAGAAGAAGAGGACGAGAAAACCGGGGGAAAATAGTTACAAGAATACTTATATCAATGATACTGATAGTAATGATTCTGACGATGATAATGATGATAATGACAATAACAAGAACAACAACAGCAACAAGAAGAACAACAAAAAGAGCAAAAATGACAACGACAACGACAACAACAATTATGATAGCAATATTAAGAATAATAATGATGACGATGATGACAAGGTGATGGTGGTGATAATAGTGTTACAGAAGATTGGGAAGATAGTGAGATAGAATCTAAGAAATGGACAAATGCCTGGATTTTTTTGGTAATACTAAGGGAATGAAAATCATCACGAAGTATGAAAATTAGAATAATGATGATGATGATGATGATGATGATGATGATGATGATGATGATGATGATGATGATGACGACGACGACAACAATAATAACAACAACAATTATCATCATCACCATAAGTTGTAGTAGTAGTAGCGGCAGCAGAAGCAGCAGCAGCAGCAGCAGCAATAGCAATAGTAGTAGTGGTGGTAGTAGTAGTAGTAGTAGTAGTAGTAGTAGTAGTAGTAGTAGTAGTGTAGTATAATCGGTGGAAAGGAATTAAACTGACTGGAACGATCTGGCCCCCACACAAACAACACGGATCCCAGCCACCTTTGAACAACACCGCCACATTGTTCACTGCATCCCTGACAACCTCACTCTATTGTTCACTGCATCCCTAACAACCTCACTCTTACCAACAGTCAACGACCAGTCCCAGCAAAGGGTCTTAAACTCTTCCTCACTCAATATACCACCAGCAGACACCGAGACCACACTGATGTCGAGATACTTTTCAGAAAACAGTGGATGGCTGCGCTTGAAGTCCTCACCATCAGATAGCCCAGACATTGTCATTCATCTTGAAGTCCTCACCATCAGACAGCCCAGACATTGTCATTCATCTTGAAGTCCTCACCATCAGACAGCCCAGACATTGTCATTCATCTTGAAGTCCTCACCATCAGACAGCCCAGACATTGTCATTCATCTTGAAGTCCTCACCATCAGACAGCCCAGACATTGTCATTCATCTTGAAGTCCTCCACCATCAGATAGCCCAGACATTGTCATTCATCTTGAAGTCCTCACCATCAGATAGCCCAGACATTGTCATTCATCTTGAAGTCCTCACCATCAGATAGCCCAGACATTGTCATTCATCTTGAAGTCCTCACCATCAGACAGCCCAGACATTGTCATTCATCTTGAAGTCCTCACCATCAGATAGCCCAGACATTGTCATTCATCTTTACAAGGCAACCATCCTTTGAAAAATCCGGTGAGGTTGAATTCTACATTAAAAAGTGCAGAACACAGATCTCCGGAATAGAATTCAAACCTACCCGTTACTCTGACCTAGTTGAATTATCACGAATTTTCATCATCATCATCGTCATCATCATCGTCATCATCATCATCATCATCATCATCATCATCATCATCATCATCAACGTCGTCGTCGTGGTCGTCATCATCATCATCATCATCATCATCATCATCATCATCATCATGGGGTGTGTGTGTGTGTGTGTGTTGTGTCCCAGTTAAAAAAAGTGGAGAAGAAAAAAAACACCTCCGACGGGACTCGAACCCGCAATCCCCGGCTTTCATACACTGTAAGCCGATCCGCTTAAGCCGATGTACGGAATTCGGAACACACACACGCACGCACACACAGGCGGAGAGAGAGAGAGAGAGAGAGAGAGAGAGAGAGAGAGAGAGAGAAGATAGAAAGAGAGAGAGAGAGAGAGAGAGAGAGAG
>CM065746.1:197743-215243 GCA_033310375.1 Conus canariensis
TATTCACGTGAACGTGTTAATCGTCTTACCATATTTTAAAGCCTCTTGATTTTTGCCCCCAACTAAAACATAAATGTGTGATGAGTTGTATTCATTGTTAAGTATGTTTTCCCTCAAAAATGAAATTATATAGGAAAAAGCACACAAGTACAAAAAACATGGACATGAGGAAAAAGTAAGAAAAAAACCATTATAATAGCAGAGCTAAACGAGGGATAAAACAGTAAAAAAAGAAATCCCCAGCCTGATGGCATTCAGCTGAAATGTTGCAAAAACCTGGATCTTTCTCCCCGGAAAACGCTAATGGACATCTTCTCGCCAGCTGAAAAAAAACGCGTTTGTCCCTCTGTCATGGAAAGATGCCACATGCCCCCTATCTAAAAAAAGAGAAAGACAAAACCAAAGCAGACAGTTACAGCCCCCATCAGTCTTGCCATCTGTGTTTGGAAAGTTATGGAGGGGCTTACAACACAGGTGATTTAGTACCTGGAGAAGAAAGAGATCTAAAGTGGGCTGGATTCAGCAACCGTCCACAGAGGACCAGTCGCCATATTGCACAAGAAATAGAAGATGCGCTCGAAGACAGGAAGTCGCCATGGATGCTGGATCTACCTAAAAAAAGCCTTTGGGAAAGTCTGGAAAAAAAAAGACCAGCCCCCGTGGGAAGTGCTTAGCTTTGGGGGACCCCCGGCTGGGAGGTCACGGATTCGTTTTCCTCAGAGTCATGTGGGATTTTCCCCCCCGACCGGCCCCTACCAGGTTAGTTTGCTCGGGCTCAGTTGGGAAGACGGGGCCCACACGTCGAGTTTCAACCCTTAATGGATGCATCTCTGAGGTGTTGCTAAAATTTTCCCTGCCCAAACACTGCGGTGTCTGTATCTCTCGGGCCTGGTTGACGCCGGGAATATTACAAAAGGGAGCGTGAATACCCCCCTGTCATGTAGTCTCAAACCAAAATAGATTCCCTTTATCACCCTCTTTCATCGTCAGATAAAGAATGTCTCAAACCCTGTGGCTCTATCCCCTCTTCAGGTGACATCATTTTTGAGCCCTCTCCACGTTGGGGCCCTTTGGGGTTTGGTTCCGTGGGGTTGCCGGTATCGGCGGCCATGGGGGCTGTCGTTGGGCGGACGTGGTGGCCCCCTCCGGGGAGGGAGAGCTCACTCACGACGGTCCCACCCCCAAAAAATTATTTTCGTCTTTTAGGGAGCTTAGTAGGGTTTCCCCTGCGTGGGGTTGGATCAGAACAGGCCCACAAAACCCCTTTAAAAGTGACTGGTTTTAGCGGGGGCCGTGTTTCCCCCCGGGGGTTTTTGCCTCTTGACGACCTTGCCAAAAATTGCTCCTTGTGGACCGATGGGGGGGCTGGGCCCCGGGAAAAACCGGGGGGGCTGTGGACGGGGTGTGGAAAATGAGCGGCCGGGTTTTGCTTTTGCCATTGAGGTGGTACAGAGGTTCCCCCAAAAAAAAAAAGTCGGAAAAAAAAAAGGTTCTGAGCTGAAAATGCTTCAGTATGGGAAAAAGGGCCACATGTCCAAAAATAGATCAGCCGGGTACCTCCCCAAAAAAAGCTCGGGAAAAAAATAGACAAGAAAAAAAAAAGACAAGACAAAGTCTTTTTTGTATGGTTTTCCCCCCCTTAAATGGGGGTGTACCAGAGCAATTTTCCCCCGGGGATTTTTTTAGTAGATGTGTAAAAATTTTTAAAAGCTAACTAGAGTTACGCTTTTAAAAAAACCTTGAAAAAATAAACAAAAAAATGTTTCACTATTTTTCTTGTCGATGCCTTTAAAAAGTTTTTTTAAAAAAAATGTTAGCAAAAACCCCCCCGAGAAGTGGACAAACGGGGTCACAAGACGAAACAAAACGCTTTTTTGACCTTTAGGTTTTCTCGGGGGAGACTTTTAACCCAATAAACAACGAAAATTCACTTAGCTTTGATCGTTCAGATAAATTTACAGGGTTCGGGGGCAACGTCTTTTTTCCCCTTCCTTTTTGGGGGTAAAACCCGTAAGTGATCTGAAGCGATCAAAGTTTTCAAAATAAAAATTTTGTTTTTTTATTGTTTATGTCTCCCCCCGATAAGGGCCAAAAAAAGGGCGAAACGCGTTTGTGTTTCGTTTTGATGGGGTTTTCACGTTCTCTGGGGGTTTCGCTAACATTTATTTAAGATTTGTTTAGATTTCCCCCTCCCCGTCGTCTCGCTTTGCAACAAGTTAATTTAAAAAAAGGAGGGGGTGTTTTAAAGAAAATTTTGGGGGAAAATTTATGTTTTTTTAAACCCCCTTTTTAAATTTGGCCTTTAAAAAAACAAAATGAGCTTCTTTTTTTCCCTTTTTATTCGTGCACTATGGAAAAAAAAAATCATCGATACCTGCAACTCTATATCGTTGGAATGTGCAAAGATATCTGAAATCCCCCTCTAAATTTTTTCACAGCTTTTCTCAAAGGGGTTTTTTTTTTGTCTTTTAAAATAGGTTGGGGTGCAATGCTGGATTTAACAGTCTGTAAATAGAAAACCTAGAGCGGGGGTTTAACTGCGAGTTCCCCCCTCTCCAAAAAATACAACCCCCCTTTCCCCAAAAACCGAAAAAACCTTTTTTCTTTCCCCCCAAACCCGGTTTTTTCCCCCCCCAAAACCCCAAAACCAAAAATTTATACAAATTTTTGTCTTAAATTAGAGGCCCTTTTTTTTTTTCCCCCTTTTTGTCTAACTCTAAAAGCTATTTTTAGGTTTTTTTTTGGCAATCTGTGTTTTCCCCTTTGGTTTTTCTTGGGGCCCGTAACGAATACATTTTCCCCCTAAAAATTTAAAAGTATCGGGTATCTATTTGGGCTCTCCATAAAACCAGATGTTCGGTTTTTTTCAATGAAAACCAATAAATTTCTTTAGGATACAAGTGGATTTTTCAAAATGCTTTTTAGGAAAAAAAACCCCCCTATTTCAGCCCATATTTTGCATCGGTTAATTTTTAGCGTAAAAAAATTTTTAAAAAAAGTCAAAAAATTCATTATTTAACATCTTTTAAATTTTTCCAGTATACACAAAAAACGCATACTTAGCTCTATTGCAAGACTTTACAAGCGAAGTTTTAAAATTTTTAAAAGTGTAAAAAAAAATATATCCCCGTTTTTTTGTAAGCTTTTACAAGGGGGGAACCCCGTTCCTTTATTACCCAATTTCTCGGGGGCAAGTTTTTCCACTTTTAAAAACAATTTCATTGCTTTTTTTCATGTTTATGTTTAATCGAAGTGAAGCGGTTTTCTCTTTCAAAAATTTTTCAACTGGGTTTGAAACCAAAAATTTCTTTTTAGACATAATTTTAAAAAACGTCAGCTAAAAAAGAAGGGGAAAATTTAAAAAAAAATTTTTGAATTTGCACCAGGGCTTTTCCGGGGAAATTTGTCATTTTTTCTTAATTTTTTAAAAGAAAAAAGGGGAAAAAAAATGGGACTACAAAACACCCTTTTTTTACTCCAGTTGAAAAGGTTTTTTTTTAATCAGTCGAGAAACCCCCGCTTCTTACTCTAGCTTTTACAGAGTCGTACACCCCTCAGGTAAAAAAAAAAAAAGCACCAGAGAAGGCAGAAAGCAATAAGGAGGCGTCTAAAAGGGGGGGGGTTTTTCCCTTTTCTTTTTTTTGGTGACCCCCAGGAAGGTATTTGGGAAAAGGGCACCCGGCAAGTCCCCTATGATGCAAGGTTGCAGGGGCCCTTGTCTGTGTCGTGTTTTCCCCCTTATTGGGTTTTGGTAGGGGACAATCATTTCGGTATTCTCAAAAATTTAAAAATACAGTCATGAGTAAGCTAGTCACCAGGTTTTGGGGACAGGTGAAACCCCCACATAACTTTGGGGAAGGTTTTAAAAATTGGCGAAAAAAAGCCAGGACTTTTTAGTAAAGGGGGGGGTTCAACTTAAAAGTCCCCCTATTATTGGTTTTAAATTCATGTAAAACTCGCACTGACAAAAAAGTTTGTAGGGAAATGGTGAGGGGTGGGGGTGATTCAGCAAAAGGTCATTAGGTTTTAACCTTTTGTATTGCCCAATGAGATCGTTCAAACATCCCTTTCCCCTGGAATTTTCCCGGGGTTTCAATGAATCTCCTTTTACCCCCTTGTCACCTTTATGATATGGGGGGAAAAACCCCCATCCTGAAGACATTGTCTTTTTTCCCTGATAGGGAAAGGGGGAAAACCCTACCTGAAGCAAGAAAAAGTAAAATTACTGCATCCAAAGGGAAAAAACCCATGTACCATGAAAAAAGGGGAAAAACCCATGTCCCCCTTTCCCCGGAAATTTATGTCCCCGAAAAACCAAAACCCCTTTTTGTTGCTCTTCAGACCCTTAAAAAATTCGAAAAACCCCTTTATCAATTTTGGGGGGAAGCTTTGCAAAGTTTTCTCAATAAAGCCCCTTCTTTTGCTATTCATATCGGCCCCGGGAAAAAACCGGGGCACACAGGACACCCCACAAACAACACACACACACACAAAACCCCACACACACCCCAAAAAAACACCCCCCCCCCCCACAAAATGCGTGCGCGCATGCACGAACGCCCGCCCGCAGGCACGCAAAAGGGGACCACCCAAAAACCCCCCAAAACCCCCACAAACACACAAACCCCACACAAAAAAACCCCACACACACAAAACACCCACCATACCGGGGGGGCGCGCGCGCGCGCCGCGTACGCCGCACCCACGCACGCCCCGCTTCCGGGACACCACACACACACACCCCCAAAACCCCACACACACAAACCCCACACAAAAGGGGTTTACTGGGTTAAATTATATTATATATTATATATATAATTTGAGGGATGTCTTTATGAAAAATTTTATGTATGTGTGTACGTATGCATTTTAGGGAGGGGTGCATCTATGCATGCCCTTTGTATGTATGTGGGGTGTGGGTGTGTGTGTGTGTGTGTTTTGTGTGTGTGTGTGTATGTGTTTGTGTTTGTGTGGGTGTGGGTGTGTGTGGGTGTGTTTTGTGGG
This sequence comes from Conus canariensis, assembly GCA_033310375.1. Taxonomy (NCBI): domain Eukaryota; kingdom Metazoa; phylum Mollusca; class Gastropoda; order Neogastropoda; family Conidae; genus Conus; species Conus canariensis. The sequence goes on from CM065746.1 coordinate 202,748, forward strand.
TGTGTACGTGCGTATGTCGTAGCTTATCGTATGTACGTACGTCGAAAAAAATATATTAATTTTAACGCGGGCCCCCAGTATTCCCTTTTTTTATACATATTTTATATATTATTTATTTATTTTATATATAATGCTGGGGGGTCCCCGCGGAAAATTTTTTTAAAAAAAAAGTTAACCCGAAAATGGGGAAACATTTTTAAAACCCTTTCCTTTTAACAAATATATTATATATATTTATATAATTGATTTTCTTCCACACACACACAAAACCCCACATACACACAACCCACGCCCCCAACCCCAAAACATATTATAATATATTTTATTATATTTAGGGGAAAATTTTGGTGTTTTTTAAAAAATTTTTATATATTTTATATATATATATATAAAATTTTTATATTAACCCCATATAAATGTATATACATTTATTTTTTATTTATATATTAATTTAAAATTTTCAAACAACACACACAAAAACACACACCCCACACACACAACACATTTAAAACACACACACACATATAGTATAAAGATCTTTGCCATTTTTTTGCTGGAACGGCTGGGGGATTTTAAAACCCGCCCCTTTTTTCCCCCTTTTTTTGTTCAGCATTATTTAAAAATTATATTTATATATTTTTTATATATATATTTTTTTTAAAAATATACATGTCTTTTTTTATCTATCTTCTGTTGTCTGTCAAAACTATCTGTCTGTTGTTTTTATTCCCCCTTTTTTTTTTCTTTATCTTTTCTATTTTATCTGTCTGTCGTTTTAAAATTTTTTTGCAGTTTTTGCCTTGGATGAAAAGTGTTACACGCCCTTTTTTATCCCCCTTCCCCTTTTCCCCCCAACACACTTTTTCCCCCCGCATCTGTCCAAAACACACACACACCACACACCACACACACACCACACCCCACACCCAAACACACCAGCCCCCACACACACACACACCCCAAAACACACACACACACCCCCACGCCACACATTTTTATGTATGATGTATGTAGGGGATGTTTTTTATTTTTTTTTTGTATGTTTGAATTTTTTGTATGTTGTTTTTTAGTGTCTACATAGGTATGATGTATATATGTTACAAAAAATTGTTTCAAACGTTTTTCCCCTTCCCCTCACTGTCCCCCCCCCCCCCCCCCCCCCCCCCCAAACACATAGGGGCCCGTTGCAGTTGACATTTTTAAAGGGGGAAGGGGGCCCCCTTCCCCCAACACACACACACCACCCCCCAAAAAATGCGTCCCCCCCTGCACGAACGCACGCCCGCAGGCCCCCCACACAGGCCCCCTCCAACCCCCCCAAAACCAACCCCAAAACCACAACCCACCACACACACAAACAACACACAAAAAAACGGGGGGGGGGGCCGTGCGCCGCGTACGCAGCCCACGCCCAAAACCACACACACACACAACCCCCACCACCACACACCCCCCACCAGGGATTACAGGTTATATATATATATATATATTTTTTTATATTTTATTTAAAAACCCCTTTAAAAAAAGATTTAAAACTTGGAAGTAAAAAAATCACCCTACAAATTGGTTTCGAGCGGGGCTCTCTTGGGGGAAATGTTTGATTGGGCCCCCCCCCTTGTTTTAATTTTTTGGGGGTGTGGTTTCCCGGGGGTGCCGGGCCCCTTGTTTTTTTTTTTGGGGCGTTTTTCATGGGGCCACCCAAAATTCTGAGTAGAATGACAATTTTGGGGGAAACAAATGGAAAAATCTTTGAAAATACCCCCCCCCTTGGCACCCCCCCCGAAGCGCCCCAAAAAAAAAAATCTACGGCCCCACGTGCAAAAATTCCCAGAGCAAAACACCCACCCTTTATAACTTGGGGGGGGGGCCCGTCCCACTTCCCCCGGGAAAAAAACCCCCGCTCAAACCCCTTTTTGGTTGGGTGTTTTTTACACTTCCATGTTTTAAAAAATTTTTAAAAAAGGGTTGTGTCTTTTCCCAATTTCTTGGTTGAGCATTTTTTAAAACTGGAGGTTTTTAAAACCTTATTTTTATATATATATATATTAAATATTTTTTTAGCATGTATTTTTTTATGTTTGTATGTTATGTATGTATGTATGTGTAAAAGTATGCTGCACGCATGTATGTATCTATGCTGTACGTCGTTTGATGAAAAGGGGTGTGTGGTGTGTGTGGGTGTGTGTTTGTGGGGTGTGTTTTTTGGGGGGTTTTATGTGGGGAATAAATGTAGTATGTAGTATTTTGGGGAATCTTATTATTAATAAACGGGCCCTCTTTTTTTCCCTATATATATATATATATATATATATATAAAAAAATGGTAAAAAGTCCAGCAGAGTTTTTAAAAAAAGATGCTCAAAACCGTAGGGGGGAAAAACTTTTTTTTAAACCCCTTCCCCTTTTAAACCCCAAATATTATATATTATATATATATAAAAATATATATATACACTCCTCAAAAAATTTTGGAATTTACCCCTTGGAAAATTCCTGTTTTTCGAAAGAAAAAAATTTTAAACCATAATTTAATGATTGAATATTTTATTTTTTTATTCCTAAAACCCCTTCCCCAAATTTTTTTATTCAAACACCGTCCCCAAAAATTTTTTTTTGTTTTACTTTTGAAAAAGGGGGCCCCCCCCCCAAAATGAAATAACAAGAGTCTATGGTAGATGTCATGATTTTAAAAAAGGGGGTGGGGACCCCGGGGTTCCCCCTTTTCAAAAAAGGGGGCCCCAAAAAAAAGGGTCTCATGGATGCACCAGGGGGGGGAGAGTGTCCTGGGGGAGGGGCCCGGGGCCCCCCCGGGGTCACCCCAAATGAAACAGCTGGTCCCCCGGGGTCTGCTGGGGGTGGGGCCCCCCACTCCCCTCCCACCCCGGGGCCCACGAAGGTTAGGGGTTAAAATTTTTGGTGACCTGGAAAAGGGCCCGTCCATTTTTGTCCCCTGCTCCCCTTTTAGGAATGATCAGATGGCGGCGCGGTGGCACGGCGCTTTTTCGTCCGGGGAATGGGCGCCTGGCCAACTGCCCCCGGGCGGGCATCCAAGGGGGCGGATGGGGTGTCGGGTAGGTGGCCCGGTCGGCCCCGGCCTTTTTAAAAGGGGTTTTGGGGGGGGCCCCGTGACGTAGGGAACCCCCCCCCCCAAAACACGGGCCCCCCCTCCTTTTTGGTCAGGGGCCCCCCGACGGCAGCTTTTAAGGGGGGCGTTCTCCAGGCCCCCCCCCGACGCGAACCCCCCCGTCGTTAAAACCCGAGGGTAAAAATGACTGTTTTTGTGAAGGTTGTTGCCCTTTTTAGCTCTTGTCCCTTCTTGACTTTTCTCCCCGGCCCGACGTGAGTCAAAAGCGCGGGGGCATTTTTTGTCTCATGGGGGGGGCCTTGCCCCCAATTGGGGGTCGTGGACCGGTTCCCAAAAGTCGGGGAAAAGGGTTGACTTTCCCCGGTTGCCCCAAAACTGGTCTCGGATTTTCTGTGGCACTGGCTAAAAAGGGCTCTCAGCCCAAACGATAACAATGAACCGACCCCGCTGTTGGAGGGGGCTTCTCGTCCGTCACGTCCCTGCGGGTTTTTCAACACTTCCAGTGTTAAGCCAACGGTCTCTGAGCCTCAGAATGACGGGGGGATTTTCCCCCAACCCCTCGACAATCCCCCCAACCAATTTTCCTTTTGGTTTCCCTTTTCTATCGCTTTCTCTGCCCCCGGTTTTTTGCTTGGGGCTTTTTTCTCGCGGCCCGGTTTTAAAAACTTCCTAATTTCGGTTTTTAAAACCGTAAAAAGTGCTAACTGATTGCAATTCTGCTCAGGAAAAAACCTTGCTTTCACGTGCATCACATTTTTTTTTCTTGCTGGGGTCTGTGTCAAAATTTGGGGGGCGACACGGGTTCGTAATTTTTCGGGATTTTTTTTCCCCTCAGATGGGGACGGGGGTGATAATTTGCTAAACCGACTTTAACATAACAAAAAGCAGGGAGGAGTAGTATTTGAGACCGGGTAAGCTTATCCAGCAAAATTTATTCAATTATCAATATTAATTGGTTTTCAGAGCTTTTTAAAAATTGCATACAAAAATTAGGGGTGGTATTTTCAATTGTTTTTTTGAGTATATTTTATATAGAATGGAAACAATTAAGTAGGGGGGGGGAAAAACAGTGCCGGTTAAAATTCTCGTCGTTATAGTTGACTTGGCAAAGTTTTTGAACGTGTAAAAATTGAAGACAATGGGGGGAATAAATTTTAAATATGAGAAGCCCTTCACTAGTGCCTGAGGGAACCGTCGTAACCCCTCTCGAAAAACACATTTATTTTTATTGGCTCTGGCCTTTCGTCCGTGGATGGGCTCTCAGGGAGACACGGTGATTGTGTTGTGCTCTTGGTGCCCAAATAGAGACACACCAAAGTCCATAAATTTGTGGTGTTCTCACCCCCCAAGGGTTCAAAAAAGAACCCAAAACAGCAACCCCCAAAGCAGCCGGGCGAAGGGTAGAAAAATGGAACATATATTTTATATATATATTCTAACACACACAACCACACACCACACACCCATACACCCACACCACCACCAAAACAACACCAACACCACCCCTTTTATATATATATATATATATATATATTATATATATTTATGAACAATTAAAAAAAAAAATCCTTAAAAATTGAAGGTGCTGAACCCCGGGGGGAGCAAACCATCTTTTTAAAAAAATTTTTTAAAAATAAGATTAAAATCTACAAGCTTGGTTTCTAGCGGGGCTATCCTGGATCCTGGGTTTGCAAGGGCTGGGAAACAAGCTTGTGTTTTAAACTTCTTTTTAAAAAAAATATTTTTTAACAATATTTTTATATTTATATATTATATATGTGTGTGTGTGTTATATATGTGTGTGTTCATATTATATATATATAAATCTATATATATTTATAATATATTTATTTTAATTATTTTATATTGCACAAAAAGAGTAAAAATTTAACACAGCACAACAAGGGATTATTTTCCCAAATATATTTCGCACAATTTTGCCTTCTTCAGCGGGTGAAGCATTTGACCAACAACAATCCAACAAGCGAAAACAAATTTACATAGATAGAAAGATATATATATGTGTACACACACACAACACCCCACACACACCCACACCCACACACCCCAAATATATATAAAAATATATATATATTAATATTTTATTTGTCAAACTATCATTGTTGGTTTCTATCTGTCTGTTGTCTATCTATCTACCTATTATTACCTATTAATCTATCTACAAACTATCTATTTTCTATCTGTCTCCCTTCTATCTATCTCCCTACCTATCAAACTGCTGTCTTATATATTGCGCCGGGCCCTTGGGATGAGAAGTGTTACACGTCCGTTTCTATCCTCCCTTCCTTCTTCCCTCCAACCACAATAATCAGGCGGGAAAATTGTCCACACACACAACCACACACACACACACACCACACACACACCCCACACCCGAGACACACACACCCACACACACACACACACAACACAACACACCCACAACCAACACACGAGGGATTCACTGGTTATGTTTTGTGTTGGGTGTAAGTAGCATGGATGATGTATGCATGCATGTTGTTGTTTGTATGTATGTATGTATGGTATGTATGTATGTAGGGTGCATGCATGCATGAAGCATGGCATGTTTGTAGTATGTAGCTTTTAGTACGTATGTTTGTACGTACATTGTGTTATCTAATATATAAATGGCAAATTCTGTGTGTGTGTGTGTGTGTGTGTGTTGTGTGTGTGTGGTGTGTGTGTGTGTGTGTGCTGTTGTGTGTGTGGTGTGTGTGTGTGCGTGCGTGTGTGGTGTGTACGCTATAGACTCAAAAAACGGCTCAACCGATTGTCCATGAAATTTGGCAGGTACGTCTGTTGTGACCCGAGGATGGTTTTGGGCTAATCTCTAAAAAATAAAACGTTAAAAACCGTTTAAAAACTGTTTATAACGGTTTCAAAGACATCTTTTTCTTTGCTTTTCTTCAAATAGCCGTTGTGACATTGCCACAGGTACAGGGATACTTCTCTAAAATTAAAAACCGTTTATTTGGCAGTTAAAAAACGTTATTTATAACATTTTAAAAACCGTTAAAAACACCAAACCCTATCAAAGAAACTGTTTAAAACCCGATCTTCTTAAAAATTTAGCAGGTATGTCTGTTGTGACCCGAGGATGGTTTTGGGCTAATCTTTAAAGAAATAAAACCGTTAAAAAACCAATCTTAAATAAATGTTAGCGAAACCACCCAGAGAACGTGGACAAACGAGTCATAAGACGAAACACAACGCGTTTCGACCTCTTAGGTCTTTTTCAGGGGGAGACATTAACGAATAAAACAATGAAAATTCACTTAGCTTTGATCGCTTCAGATCACTTCGCAGGGTTCAGCGCAAGGAAGAAGGCGTTGAATGAGAACGAGGCTGTTGGAAGGGAAATAGTGAGCGAGTCAAAGTCGTAATGAAGTAATATATTACTGAAGGAATACTAATAATGGTCAAAATACTGAGAAAAAAAAGGGACAAGATTACTACCAATCTTAGTGTCAATAAGTATGGGTTATGGGGAAAGGAGAGTGGGTTAAAGGATTCTTAAACAGCAGGGTTGCCGTGGCAACAGTCCCAGAGGCGAAGGCGATGGTGATGTCAATGCCAGTGGTAGTATCAATACTAGCAATAGTATTACTGAATGATACTGCTAACAACGATAGTGAAGGTTAAGGTAATGAAAGCATGATACAGAAATATATTTAGAAAATACATTTTTATAATAATCAAATAAATAAATAAATGAAACATTAAAAATAATAATAAATTAAAAAATCAGTAAATAATAATATTAATTTAAAAAAAAAATAATAATGATAATAAATGCATAAATAAGATAGCTATAAGTTGTGTGTGAGGTGAATAGTGGGAGATAAGGTAGTATGTGTGTGTGTGGTGGGAGGATATTATGGGCTGAGATTGAAGTGGTGGGTTGGTACATGTTACTTTAAGGTGTTGATGCTATGAGGGTGGAGGGAAGAAGGGGATGGGTTTACGTACTAACTGGGGGAGGGGGAGGGGCAACATATTCACACCTATACACAATCTCTCTCTCTCTCTCTCTCTCTCTCTCTCTCTCTCTCTTCTCTCTCTCTCTCTCCCCCCCCCCCCCCCTTCACGACCAACGATAAAGGAGCCCGCATTCTATTTATTATGTGTGTGTGTATGTGTGAGTGTGAGTGTGTGTGTGTGTGTGTGTGTGTGTGTGTGTGTGTGTGTGTGTGGTGTGTGTGTGTGTGTTCCATTTGTAATATCAGCCTTATTCATTGGTTACCCCCACCCTCCACCCCACTCAGGGCAACCGGTCATATCAGACAACACCATAAACATGCACTTATTCTAGGACAGGGGGAGGGGGGAGTAAGTCGTGGGTGGGGAAATTCCCCCACCTACACACACCCATACCACCCTACCTCCCTCTGTTTACCTCAGACATAGGTTGCAGCTATCATCATCTTCCCTTTTCCTACACTCTCCGAGTCTCTCCATTTGCTACATCAATCGACTTACTCCCTCTCCCCCTGCCCTAGTAATGATGTGTGTAGGGGTGTTGGTGGATATGGCGGTTGCTGGGGGTGGAGGTGGGGGTAACCAATGAATAAGGCTGATATTACAAATGGAACACACACACACACACACACACACACACACAACACACACACACACACACACACACACACCACTCACACTCACACATACACACACACATAATAAATAGAATGCTGGCCCCTTTATCGTTGGTCGTGAAGGAGGGGGGGTGGGAGAGAGAGAGAGAGAGAGAGAGAGAGAGAGAGAGAGAGAGAGGAGAGAGAGAGAGAGAGATTGTGTATAGGTGTGAATATGTTGCCCCTCCCCCTCCCCCAGTTAGTACGTAAACCCATCCCTTCTTCCTCCACCCTCATAGCATCAACACCTTAAAGTAACATGTACCAACCCACCACTTCAATCTCAGCCCATAATATCCTCCCACCACACACACACACATACTACCTTATCTCCCACTATTCACCTCACACACAACTTATAGCTATCTTATTTATGCATTTATTATCATTATTATTATTATTATTATTTTAAATTATTATTATTATTTACTGATTTTTAATTTATTATCATTTTTAATGTTTCATTTATTTATTTATTTGATTATTATAAAAATGTATTTTCTAAATATATTTCTGTATCATGCTTTCATTACCTTAACCTTCACTATCGTTGTTAGCAGTATCATTCAGTAATACTATTGCTAGTATTGATACTACCACTGGCATTGACATCACCATCGCCTTCGCCTCTGGGACTGTTGCCACGGCAACCCTGCTGTTTAAGAATCCTCTAACCCACTCTCCTTTCTCCCATACCCATACTTATTGACACTAAGATTGGTAGTAATCTTGTCCCTTTTTTTTTTTTTTTCTCAGTATTTTGACCATTATTAGTATTCCTATCAGTAATATTATTATCTTCATTACGACTTTGACTCGCTCACTATTTCCCTTCCAACAGCCTCGTTCTCATTCAACGCCTTCTTCCTTGCGCTGAACCCTGCGAAGTGATCTGAAGCGATCAAAGCTAAGTGAATTTTCATTGTTTTATTCGTTAATGTCTCACCTGATGAAGACCTAAGAGGTCGAAACGCGTCGTGTTTCGTCTTGTGACTCGTTTGTCCACGTTCTCTGGGCGGTTCGCTAACATTTATTTAAGATTTGTTTAGATTTCCGCCTGCAGTCCTCTCGCGTTAAAAACCGTTAAAAAACTGTTATAACGGTTTCAAAGACATCTTTTTCCTCTGCTTTTCATCAAATGGCCGTTGTGACATTGCACAGGTACATCGAACCTAGAGGGACATCTCCCGAGTAACATAGGGTCATTGGACAGTTTCTACGACAGTTATTTATGACCATTAAAAACCGTTAACAACACGTACCCCCCTAAAAACGATCAAAAATACAATCTTTTCTGATGTTGGCGGCAAAGGGAGTCCTCGGATCGCCACCAAACTTGACATGAGTCTAGAAGGACATACTGTGAATAACATTGGGTCATTCGATAGTTTTTATGACCGTTATTTATCACCGTTAAAAAGCGTTATTTTCTAAATTTAGACCTTTCATGATGAAATTTGGTATACAGGTGTAGTTTTAAATGCTGAACAATGATATACAACTCACACGAACCGAAACTTAAAATTGACCGTTAAAAACCGTTATTATATAAATTTAGACCGTTCTTGATGAAATTCGGTATACAGATGCAGTTTTACACGCTGAACAATGATATACAACTTACACGAACGGAAACTTAAAAATTGACCGTTAAAAACCGTTATTATATAAATTTAGACCGTTCTTGATGAAATTCGGTATACAGATGCAGTTTTACACGCTGAACAATGATATACAACTTACACGAACGGAAACTTAAAATTGAGCGTTAAAAACCGTTAAGATCCGTTATTTTCTAAATTTAGACCTTTCTTGATGAAATTTGGTATACAGGTGCAGTTTTACACGCTGATCAATGATAGACAACTAATATGAACAGAAACTTAAAATTGACCGATAAAAACCGTTAATTTCTAAATTTAGAGATGGTATCACCGTTAAAAAGCGTTATTTTCTAAACTTAGACCTTTCTTGATGAAATTTGATATACAGGTGTAGTTTTCAATGCTGAACAATGATATACAACTTACACGAACCGAAACTTAAAATTGACCGTTAAAAACCGTTATTATATAAATTTAGACCGTTCTTGATGGAATTCGGTATACAGATGCAGTTTTACACGCCTGAACAATGATATACAACTTACACGAACGGAAACTTAAAAATTGACCGTTAAAAACCGTTAAGATCCGTTATTTTCTAAATTTAGACCTTTCTTGAAATTTGGTACACAGGTGCAGTTTTACACGCTGATCAATGATAGACAACTAATATGAACAGAAACTTTAAATTGACCGTTAAAAACCGTTAATTTCTAAATTTAGAGATGGTAGTCTGCAGAGGATTTCAGAAATACACCGAAGTTATGATGCTCTGCAATACCGTCTGATTTTTGTCTGTCAACAAGAGCCATGGTCAGACATTTTCATCCCGTGGGGCAGATCTGACCGTTCCGTGTTTTACACATGGAATGTTCTACGTTGCAGCATCACTAACTGGAAGCGCAGAAACACTGACTATACTTGCGCCAAACAGGGAGACCAGAAATGTTGTCAACCCAGAGGCCCTCCAATAGACATAATACATCGTGAAAATGCAATCTTTTCACAGAGTTGTCATGTTTGAGTTGGGTTTAACGTCCGTGCCAAAATCAAGGATATGCAGACGGCTGGTCCGTCACATTAGACTGACACCTGCGGGGCCAGGGTGGACATCGGGGTGAACTACGGTCATTTTAGCTGGAAACATTCCACGTTAAAATTTCCAAGACCAAGCCGGGATACGAAACCACGACCTTTGGATCATGAGTCCAGCGCCTTATCCACTAGGTTATGGCGGCCCCTATAGAGTTGTCATTTTGGAGCACTTCAATCGAGGAATTGAGAATGCATCGGTAAGTTCATTAAGTACAGGCATCCCTCTATCGACTGTGTATCGTATTACGAAAACAAATTGTGAGGTAAAATTGATTGAGAGGCAAGAAGGGTCATAGAGCAGGGTGAGGACAGCTACCCCAAGTACAGGAGACGTGAGGAGTCTGAATGAGGACATACTGGGACTGTGAAGCTTGGGCAGAGAGAAATCATCGTCACCAACCAGTGGGTTGTCCCCTACAACCCTTACCTCCTACATTAGTTCAACTGCCACATCAATGTGGAAATATGCAGTAGCATAAAATTCATCAAGTACGTCCTGAAGTATGTCCACAAGGGCACAGACCAAGCCGTCTTCCAACTCCAAGCCACTCAGGCAGGTGAAGGAACAGCTCAACAACTTCCAGTCATTGATGAGATCCAAATGTACCAGAATGCCCGCTACGTTGGCAGCATCGAGGCGACCTGGAGACTCCTGGGATTTGACCTGCATGAGCGCCACCCATGGTGCAGAGACCAGCTGTCCATTTGGAGAATGGACAATGGATCTACTTCAATCCACACAACGCAGCGCAAAGAGCACAAGGCTCTCCCCCAGAAGCAACCCTTACCGTCATCTTTAGCCTATGTTCTCAAGACCCTACAGCACGAGAGCTGAAGTACGTGGAAGTCCCTGAGCACTTCACATTGATGTCCACTCAGAATATGTGGAAGAAACGACAAAGGGGCACTGCAATCCGGCGATTGTACAGTATCAGTCCTCGCCAGGGAGAGTGCTACTTCTTGAGGCTTCTACTCAGCGTTATGAAAGGATCCCGTTCGTACGAGGAGCTGAAGATTGTCAACGGCTATGTCCACAACATTTTTCGAGATGCTTGCAATGCTCTTGGACGATGATGACCGCCTTCTACAACTTGCCCTGGAGGAAGCCTCCATCTCTCAGAGACCCCGACTGCTGCGTGACTTCTGTATTATCCTGGTGGCTTTCAACCCCAGTAACCCAGGCAACCTGTGGAACCTCTTCAGAGACCATCTTGCTGAAGATTTCCTCTTCCAAGTCCGAAGAGATGTCTATTATGAAGCGCAGTACACAGATGCCATCTACAACCAAGCTCTTACTGTGATTCAGGACAAACTCTTCCTTCTTGGAGGCAAGTCTACAGAGGAGTATGGGATGCCAACAGTCACACAACAACAAACTGTGCCTCGAGAATACTACCGCGAGACCAATTACGACACTACTGCACTCCGGGCAGCAGCTGATGACCAGCTGAAGAAGCTGACAGCTGACCAGAGAGACGTGTACGACAGCTTTATGACCATGGTTGAGCAGAGGCAGGATCCCACAGCAAGCAGCAACATAATGTTCCTTGATGCTCCATGAGGGACAGGAAAGACCATCCTGAATCTTATCCTGAACAGGATCCGCTCCACAGGCAAAATAGTGCTAGCCACTGCTTCCAGTGTCATTGCCGCTACTCTTTTGCCGGGTGGGCGGACAGTAAATAGCATTTTCAAGGTCCCTCTGGATGCCGACAAGCAAGAAACGCCAACCTGCTCTGTCAAGCGTGGGTCAACGTTGGCCAAAGTCATCAAAGAGGCTGCAACCGTCATAATTGATGAAGCTCCCATGACCCACAAAGCTGTCTACGAGGCCATGGACTCTACGCTGCAGGACATCACCCAAGTGCACAGGCCAATGGGAGGCATCCCAACGCTGTTCTGTGGGGACTTCAGGCAGATCCTCCCTGTCGTCCTCAATGGCACCAGAGCCAACATTGTCAACGCCTGATAGCCAGGAGGATCTGATAGAAGCAGTCTACCCGGATCTTCATGCTCACTGTGCAGACTCAGACTGGTTAGCGGAAAGGGCCATAATC
>CM065746.1:220243-227743 GCA_033310375.1 Conus canariensis
ACACCTTAATTGTTTAACTGCTTTTCTTATCTCCGCCTCGCTTATTTTGCAATCTGCTTTGTTACCCTGCCACTCAATTTGTCCCCTTTTTATTTCTTTTTCTTGCCTTCAAGCTGTGCTGATCATTATCACGTCGACCTTGGCAAAACATCTCTACAAGCATTATGGTCAGATTCAATTCTATTACCAACTATGACGCTGCCGACCGTTTGAGAGAAATCGACATCAGTTAAGAAATAGTCTACATCACTATGACCATGTTCAGACATATAGGTCAGTTTTCCTTCTTCGTCTCCTGTCAAATAACCATTCATGATTAACATTCTATAGCAAAAGTTTATTTCAAGGAGTTTTCTTCCAAAATCATTAATTTGAGTGTCATTTGATTTTCGGCTTAGTTGCCACAAAAGCTCATTGTGAAATGGATTACTTTCCTCGTCGTGGTCCTGAAGGAAATCTACATTTATTTGATGGAGGTCAGTGCGTTAAAATCGCCAGTACAGATCAAATGTACGTTATCACATTCAACTGTCAGGTCATGTAAACATCTGTCTATCTCATCAATAAGACAGTTACTTTCGGACTGGTCATAAAAGGGATTGCCTGTAGGAGGTACGTACGTAGAATCTGTATGGAGAAGGATACACAAACAATGTGAACCCTGGCAAAATCCCTAAATAGAGTAACAGGAACCAGACACTTTAAGGAGGTCAGTGAGGACAGATGCAAACAGCATTCGGGAAAAATAGTAGCAAACATCTGGGTAGGCTTCATTAAGGAAGAAATCTCAACGCCACTTTGCAGAGCCCTGATCAACAAATCTGCGATTACATTAAAGACAGTCTAAAACAACAGCAACCAGGGTCTAAACTGGTATCTCCCTTCTTTGCAAGAGAGCTGAACACAGCATAGCAGAGGGTTGTATGGGACATGTTCCATTGGATGTGCCACTTGCTCGAACACCAGATGCTTAGAGTGAAGGTAGATTGCAAGAGCAGCCACCTTGTTCCTCTCCGCCAAAGTGTTTCTCAAGCCAGAGTTCATTTTTCCCAACTGTGTCGTCCACTTTATCAGATGTTTTGATTGTGAAAGGAATCAAACGTGTGCATAGTGAGCAGGACAGTATTGCTCATTGATTTATTTACTTCTGGGGGTGGAGGGATACAAAACCGACGTTTTCCTGTCAGGGGGAAACCATAGTCACGTAGGACAGTAATGGAGGCCTACTCATGCCTCATGTCAGGACTGTGAGAGAATGAGTATTGGCAGGTGAGCTGCCTGCCGCTTGTGGAAAAGAAGAAGAAACAAGGAAGGGAAAAAGTAGAGGTTAGTTTTCAAAGTGTGGCCATTTCCTTATATATATATATATATATATATATATATATATATATATATATATATATATATATATATGACTTAACAGTCACATTCATACTATGATTTTTCAATGGCTTACTTTCTTCAGTTCATTCTCTGTCTTTGTATGTCTGTCTGTCTGTCTGTCTGTCTCTCTCTCTCTCTCTCTCACACACACACACACACACACACACACTGTCACATGTCCATCTGCCAGCCTGTTCTTCCTGGCCGTAACTAAAGAAAAGTGAATACAGAGGTCCCACGAGTCTTGTAGCTTACTGTTCGTACACTGAAAGGTTGTGAGAGACTGTGAAAGGAGAGACCTTCACTGACAACAAAACTCATCTTACAAGGGTTTGGAGCTGCAGATGAAGCCAACAGAAGAAGGATGATGAAGACCGGAAGACACAGCATTGTGCTTGTAGTCTGATTCCTGTACAGAACAGACAGAGAGAGAGAGAGAGAGAGAGAGAGAGAGAGAGAGAGAGAGAGAGAGAGAGATAGAGAGAGAGAGACAGACAGACAGACAGACAGACAGAGAGTCAGAGACAGAAAGAGAGAGAGAGAGAGAGAGAGAGAGAGAGAGAGAGAGAGACAGAGACAGAGACAGAGACAGAGACAGAAAGAGAGAACTCGAACTCGAACTCGAACATTTAATTGCACAGACAAACGTCCTTACAATGTCTAAAGACATCCAAACAAAATGGAACACAATACCTGTTATAAACAACAAAATAGACAAATCATGCAGAGCTCTAAGGAGGCACACACACACACACACACACACACACACACACACACACACACACACACACACACACACACACACACACTTACTGAAATGTAGACCTCAGCCGTACAAAAATCAATTTTTCATGGACAGCGACTTCTTTCAGTTCTAAGCTTAAAACAATCTGTCAGATACTTTGCGATCATTAATGGGGACAAACTTTGAAGGAAGCGTGAAATCGTGTTAAGGCCATTTCTCTGTATCAATAATGAACGTGGAAATATTGCTTCACGTAAATCTGAATATGCATGACACACATAAATCAAATGAACTTCATTTTCCTCGCTTGCTCCACATAGTGGACAAGCTTGTAATTGTTTGTTATTATTATACCTATACCGATTACAGTTTAATTCATTCATCCCAAGTCTAAATCTTATTACTGCATCTCTATACCGTCGTACGTAAAGGAACGATAAGTAAGCTTCGTAACATAGGCCATCTTTAAAACTTCTATATTCGTTGAATCGTTCGCTTGAAGATATTTTGTCATGCCATTCTTGTTTAAAACAATCTTGCAGACGTTCTTTCAGGGCTTTTAAAAAGCCAACTTTGCTTCCTACTTGTTGTTCTATCCACACGTAACCAAAGCCGTACCGAAATAATTGCATCTTAACATCAGTTATCCATGTCTTCATTCCTCTCTCGTCTAGCTGCTTCAGATGAACATACATAGCTTTAGGGATTCTACTACTCTCCATTTCTAATAGCTTTATCCAATATTTAACAGCCTTCATGATTGCATTGATAAAAAGAGGATGCCTGCCTAATTCCCCATAGATCATAGAGTTGGGTGTCTTTTGGCTGACTGCTAAAAACTTCTTACATGCATACATATGAACACGCTCTATTTCTTTTACCTCTTTAATCCCCCATATTTCTGCTGCATACAAGAGGGCTGGTTGAATTTGGCGGTCAAATAAACGTAAAAACACTTTAACGTCACCACATTCTATTTTCCATAATGCCCGAGATATGCCAATTGTCTTTTTCCTAGCTTTCCTTACTATCTGTTCCATGGCTTTCTCTAAAGACAGTTTTGTTGTTAAGGTAAAGCCAAGATAAACATATGAATTGACTACTTCAAGGACTTCTCCATTTAAGTACCATTTCTCTCTTGCTGCCAGATGGCCTCCTTTTCTGAATACCATAATTTTAGTTTTTGTTAAATTTACTGTTAATCCTATTCTATTAGATGCTTTAGCCAATACATTCAATTGGTTTTGTAATCCTACTACAGTGTGTGATACTAAAGCTATGTCATCTGCAAACAATAGAGTAAATATTTCTTCTATCAGGTTGGACAATACAATACCATGTCTTCCATCTCTCCTTAAGTCATCTGCTACTTCGTTTATAAATAAACAGAAAATTTTGGGTGAAAGTAAGCAGCCTTGTTTAACACCCACTGGTGACCTAAAGAACTCTGTGTAATCATAACCGACTCGCACACAACAAAGAACATTTTCATACATGCTTTTGAGTAATTTCAGCATTTTTCTTGACAATCCTTTTCTCGCCAGACAAGCCCATAAGTTATCACGATTTACAGAATCAAATGCTTTCTGGTAGTCTATGAAGGCTACATAAACTTTTCCTTTTCTCTGAGCCAAGCTTTTCTGTACTATACTGTACAGAGTGAATATATGGTCTACCGTAGAATAGCCCGCTCGGAAGCCTGCTTGCTGCTCTGTAATTTGTTTAGTTTCCTCTATCCATGTGCTCAATCTCTTATTCAAAATATACGTAAAGATCTTGCTGACTACGCTTATAAGCGATACACCTCTGTAGTTACCAGGGTCGTCAGGATTACCTTTCTTGTAAATAGGCACTATAATGGACTTCGACCAGAATTCAGGAAAGTATCCTGTCTCAAGGAGGGCATTGAGGTACTTTAACAAAAACGGTATTGTATCAACGCTTTTTAATATTTCTGCTGGGATACCATCCCACCCACTAGCTTTATTTCTTTTTAAGTGTCGTATGGCCTCACCTATTTCGTCTGTTGTTATTAGTTCGTCAGTAATAGGACAATATTCAGTGGGTTCAGATACCAACTGCTGGCGTGGCAATTGGTCTTTAGTTGTATTCAAAAGTGTCTCAAAATGCTCATGCCACCGTTCTTTTGAAATGTTTGGTTTGGGAACACTATTTCGGAGGACAGAACGAACAGTGGTCCAGAATTTTGAGCTGTCCGAACATGTGTCAGTAAGGGATTTTACCTGTTCCTTTTTAAACTGTTCTCGTTTTTCTTTTTGCATGTCTTTATATTCCTTCCTCTCTTGGCAGTATGCCATTCTCTTTTCTATTCTAGTTTTATTGTCCTTCGCATTTCTATACTGGCTTAATGCTCTTCTTGTGACAAGTTTCTTCGCCTTACAATCCTGATCAAACCAAGTAGGCTCTCTCCAGGGTTCATTACTACAAAGCATAGTTTTGGTCATGCACTGAGACACATTATTTAAGTAACAAGTGAATGTTTGAATAGCACTCTCTAAATTGACGTTTATTAATGCTGTGGCTTCTTGAAGAAGAGAGACGGCGCTACCAGTCTGTGTTGCTGCTACAAGCACATCTCTTTTATCTTCGTCCCATATTATTTTTGTAAATCGTTTTTTCTGTACCTCTGTAAAAGTGCCATTGACAATAGTTTTGTTTGATAAACATAGTTCCACAGGAGAGAGAGAGAGAGAGGAGAGAGAGAGACAGACAGACAGACAGACAGACAGACAGACAGACAGACAGAAGACAGACACAGACACAGACAGAGAGAGAGAGAGAGAGAGAGAGAGAGAGAGAGAGAGAGAGAGAGCAAGATAGCAATTTAGATAGAGTGCTTGTGTGCGTGTTCAGGTGTGTGGTGTGTGTGTGTGTGTGTGTGTGTGTGTGTGTGGTGTGTGCGTGCGTGCGTGCGTGCGTGCGTGCGTGCGTGCGTGTGTGTGTGTGTGTGTGTGTGTGTGTGTGTGTGTGTGTGTGTGTGGTTAGGTCTTCAATTTAACGTCTATACACATTATGTGATATTAGACGAACCTAATCTATAAGAAAAACATTAACAGCAACAGCAAAAAATGGATAACTAACTATAAAACATCGAAGAATAACCGGTCATAACAAGGACGTTACTAAAACACCAGTTCCCATTTTACAAAACAGAAAACATAAGACTTTGATGCAATGAAACAGCAATTTTACACATTAGTGGTAAATCGGTTACAACTGTATCCAGAGAACAATTAGAATGTAGGGTTTTAACTGTTTGCAGTGGAAAAGTATGTGGGAATTTGTTATAATTTCACCACAAAGGCATGTTATATTTTTGCAAAACTTTGTCTTAAAAGCGTTTAGTTTGATCTTATATATTAGCGAAATTATGATCCGAGAAAACGGCAAACTACATTGATAAAAAGAATGAAGTGTGTCAAAGTTTAATAGCTGGTTTATGCGAGTATCAAGAGAACATCCCGAATTTTGTTGTTTTTTCCTAAAATGTTTCCAGCATGCATTTTCTAGAAGTCTGTATCCCTCATGGATAGACAATGGGATACTGATAACCTCCGACCCGCTAGTATTTTTCGCTCCCTGTTTTGCTGCTCTGTCTACTCTCTCATTAAACTGAATCCCACAATGAGAAGGAACCCAACAGAAACTAATTCTTGTACCCCTAATAATCAAGAAATGTATTAGGTGATGAATATCTGTAATCAGATCTTGTCTTACTATAGGGTTTGTTTTACTTAGGGCGAATAAAACTGATTTTGAATCGACGCAAAAGAGGACTTGGAATATTGGATTTGAAAAGTCAAGTAGAAAATACAAAGCCATTAGAATGGCAGTTAGTTCTGCTGTAAAAATTGATCTGTTTTTTCCAAGATAATAAGATTTTTCAATTTTCAATGAAGGAATTGTAAATGCTGCACCTGCTTCTTTGGTATCCAAAAGAGACCCATCTGTATAAATTTTAAGATGAAAGGGATACGAATTTTCAATATACTCTTTTACTGTTTGGCCTATCAGGTTTTCATTGTCACTTTTTTCATCGACGTATGGCTAATATCAAATGATGCTCTTTGAAGTTCCATGGCGGGCTGGAGATGCGGGAAGTTTAGGTCGATTTATATCGCTGAGGTTAACTTTTGACTCGCTGAACAGATCTGAAGTGAAAGTTCCAATAGTTGTGAGTGAAGAAATTGATTTTGCCCTTTTTGGGAAGCTAATGTCAGATCTCAAACTGACTTCATTCTCAACGTTGCTGTCACGTGTTGAAATTCGTAAGACATATTTTGCGACAGTTAGCCGTCGATGTTCATCTAATGGTAATACTCCTACTTCGCTATATGTTCCCAAAGATGATGCATGATACGGCACACCAAGAGCCAGTTTGAAAGCTTTGCAATCCAAACTTTGCATCTTATTAAGTAAACTTTTCGGGGCACTGAAAAAGACTTCCTGCCCGTAAGAGAGTCTAGAACGTATCAGTGACAATGCCAGCTGTTTCAGTACATTAGCACTTGGCCCCAGTTTTGTTTCTGTATAACTTTTAAAAAGTTAAAGCTTTTTCGAGCCTTTGTTAATAAATATTGTAGGTGATAATTCCACGACAATTTTGAAGTAATGTATACTCCGAGAAATTTCACCATTTGTCTGTATTCTATAGTCTCGCCATTTATTTGAAAAGTGGGTAATTCTGGTGGATCTGGCCCACTATTAAAAAGTAGAAGATTTGTTTTTTCCGGTGATAGCATTAATCCATTCTCCTTCATGTAGTTACTTAGTTTATCGAGTTCCAGTTGATATAATTTTTTTAAATAGTTAAGCTGTCTTTTGGGTGTTTTCCTTTTCATAGTAACTTTCATCCACATAACTATGTCATCTGCATATTGTACTAGTACAACATTATTCGATACAGACTGTGGCAAATCACAAAGCAAAATATTAAATAAATAAGGGGCAATAACTGACCCCTGTGGGATTCCCATTTTAGGAAATCGTAGGGTGGAATACTTGTTGCCAACGTTTGTCTGCATGCTTCTTTCAGATAAAAAGTTCTTAATATAACCATATATATTTCCAGATCAGACCAATACTTTTTAGTTTGTATAGTAATCTATCATGCCACACGTGATCGTAGGCTTTCTTTATATCAAAGAATGTGGCCAGTATATTTTTCCTACGAGCAAACTGATGTTTAATCTGCGTAGTCAGTTTAACTAAATGGTCAACTGTACTTCTCCTCTTCCTAAAACCAGCCTGGTTAGTGGGAATAACTTTTCTTTTATCACAGTAATGAATTAATCTGTTTAGAACTATCTTTTCTAGCAGCTTCCCTGTGTGTGATGTTAGAGCAATAGGTC
>CM065746.1:230243-247650 GCA_033310375.1 Conus canariensis
ATCGGCCCAGTAGTTTTGTCTGGAGCGAGTGAAACACATGTGACCATGGACGAACACACACACACACACACACACACACAACCACAACACACACCACACACACACACGAGAGAGAGAGAGAGAGAGAGAGAGAGAGAGAGAGAGAGAGAGAGAGAGAGCATTTCTTCGTTCCCACTGTAAAGTACTTCCTGTTCCTATAAGAACTGGGAGTACAAAGAATGTTGGTATTTCTGGGAGAATGTTTGATTACATTAAAAGCTTCCTAACAGAAAGAAGCATGTGTACACAGATTGGAAGAACTTATTCATCCTTTAGGAATGTAGATATGGGTAGTCCTCAGGGATCAGTTATTGCTCCCATATTGTTCACAATCCTAATCCATGATCTTCCCAAATCTATGTCAAAAGCAATGCAGGTAGTTCAATATGCAGATATCACTATTTGAATTAACTGTAAATTAAGGAAGCATTCCAATAAATGAACGGTAAACTTTGTACAGAAGTTTTACCAAAAGTAATTGGATAAATTGTCTATATATATATATGAAGAACAGCGGATTAGAACTCTCTGGAGTAAAAACATGTCTTATATTGTTTAACAATGGTGAAAACCCAAAGATACTACCCTCGCGTTTGCTAGATGGTCAGATTCTGGAATATAAACAAACAAACAAACAAAAAAGGTAAGTTCCTGGGGGTATTGTTAACTCCTAATCTGAACTGGAAAACACATATTGAACATTTGATTGATAAAACAATAAAAAGATTAAACATTCTTAAAATTAAATGTTATCAGCCATGGGGTCAGGACTGTCTTACCCTTTTACATCTATACATCCCTTTAGTCCGATCAAAATTGACATATGGGCAGGAAGTGTATTTCTCTGCATCTAATTCTCTTTTAAATGGATTGCAAAGCTTGGATAGTAAGGCCTTGAAATTAGCTCTGGGAGTCCCAGTTCATACAAACACTCATAGATGTTATAAAGAAATAAGCATATTCCAGGTAAATGAGAAGTGAATATTGGATGTATCCAAATATGTTGTCAGAAGTCTTTCTGTGTTGAAAATTCAGATACTGAAGAAATACTGATGGATTCCAGTAAATATTTTCCTAAGAGGTCTAAAAGCATGTCACATATTCAACCAAATAGAAACTACACATTGTAATATTGACATTAGTACTATACCAGAATTTCCTGCGGCACCTATGATGCCTCCTTTGGAGCACCTAAACGCTTCTTTTGATTACAAATACACGTTGATAAAGAAAAGTGATAATGGAAATATTTTAACAACTGAAGTTCGTGAACATTTAGAAAACAGCTATCCGAATCATTTACAGGTGTTTACAGATGGGTCTGTAATGGAATCCTTTGACAGTGGTTCTGGCTTTAATATACCAGCTTCAAATGTCAGGAAATCAATTATTTTGGAAAGAGGTTTTCAATCTATAACTCAGAATTATATGCAACACTGAAGGCTTTGACTTACATATATAAGATACCAATTGCTTTCTATAAAATTTTACTTTGTATTGATTCCAAATCTATTTTACAATCAGTAGAGCGTTGGGACTGCAAAGCAAGAAAAGATTTGCTAATTGAAATAAAACATCTGCTGCATTGTTTCATAACTCTAGGCATAAGAATTAATTTTTGTTGGGTTCCATCTCACTGTGGTATAAAATGGAATGAAAAAGCAGACAAGTTTGCAAACGAGGTATAGAAATGCTGAAAATGTATTAATCAGTCCCTTAGATTTATCTGCTTGTGAATTAATCCAAGTCATGAAAAAATATATACATAAGCAGAATTTAAGTTTAAAAAAATGACTACTTTACCATCATGCCCAAGGCACATTGTCAGATAAATTCATAAACTAAGGCTGAATACTTGGAACACTAAATCTTCTCATGGTATTACTTGTGTCTGCAGAGAAAACATTTCGGTATGTCATCTTGTGTTTGAATGCTCAGTGTTGACCTCTGCCTATCAGGAGAAAGGTATTGAGATACAAACTTTGATAATATCAATACTGTCTGATATGGTTCAAATGTTGCAGAAATTGCCATGGTTATTTCACAGCCACAGATTGCACTTTTTTTGTAAAATCAATAATTTGTGTACAACTAGAGTATTTCACTTTTGTAAATATGCATGTATCAGGTGTGGGTTTGAAAGTACTAACATCAATGATTAGTGTGGAGGTGTCTTTCTTCCCTTAGTTATTTTTTGTTCTTTTTTAAATAAGTGTCTAATATCATCTGGCGATGAAAAGACATTAAATAAACCACTGAACTGAACTGAACAAACCCGCGATTGGCAGAAATGCGACGTATACGATGGACTTTTATTTTTCTAATAAAAAAGGAAAATAAAAGAATGTCTGAAAGTGAAATACTCAAGAATCCATACAAAGGAGTTCTTTGTCTTAATGAATCCTATATGACCATCCTGACAGAGCTTTGTATCAGGGAAGGGTGGTGGATGTTCTTACATGTTGGGAGTGCCCACACATATGAAGTCCATCAGGCTGGTGTGAGCCTCTAGCTAGAATGCTTACAGTTCAAGACTGTATAACCCAACAACCATTTATCATATCAGTATTGCAGGAAAGCTTTGGGGTTGGGGGAGACTGCCTCCTAAAAGACAGGTGACAGTGGGGGACATAGCCAAGAATGGTGAGAAACTACATCCTTAAGTTTTTTGTGTGCTTGTGGTCGAGTCTCTCTTCGTTTGGACAAGCTAACTGTGGCTGCCATTCCCCAAAAACAAGCTGTAGGCAAAAAGGAAGCGCTAATTCTCATCATATGTTTTTGTTTTAGTTTTCATTTCAAAATGACTAAAATCTTACGAGTTTGAATGACATTTTTGATTGACTATTTTTCCAACATTCATGAATCACAATATGACAGTTTAGGGTAGAAAAGGGGTTTAGAACATATTTCTGAGGTCATTCTCGAATTGCCAGGCTTGTTTCCATAAAGCATTCATAAAACATCAAGCAAAAGTAACTACAGACTGACGCACAGATCAGTGAAGATAGCAGTGTCTGATCAGAAAAGTGGAAACAACATGCACAGACAATACAACACAGATGGTTACTTGCTCTCACACTGCAAAGTGCCACGTAGCGCAGAGAAAGGATCGGTTGGCAGGCGTAGCTGTTGGTAAACACTGAACACCCGATGGAGAGGGCTGACGGCTTCTAGGCAGATGGAGGCTGCAGAGTGAAGAGCTCCTCCGCAACACCTTCCCTTATATTCCTAGTGGGAAGGGTGGGAATGAGAGGGGAAGGGGAAACGAGGGGGAGACGTAACAGACAGGGGGTGTGGTCTACCACTTTACCTTGCTGTGCAATATCAACATGGGAAAAACACAGGGGATGGAGGCGGAAAGTGGGCGATGGTAGAGAGACAGGTGAACAGCTGGTCCCTTTGGTAGACAGGTGACGTGGCCTAGCCATCCGACCTGTTTCGTAATATTAACATGGAGAAAGACGGAGAGGGAACAGGGACAGAGAAGAAGGGAGGTGAAGGGTAGGGGAGATGATATTCGTTTTCGTCTGCGTTCCACATGATGAGTCACACTATTGCAGTACACCAGCATGTGAGTGTGCGTGTGTGTACATGTGTGTGTGTGTGTGTGTGTGTGTGTGTGCGTGCGTGCGTGGTGCGTGCGTGCGTGTGCGTGCGTGTGTGTGTGTGTGCGTGTGTGTGTGTGTGCGTGCGTGCACGCGTGTGCGCACACATATGTACGATGCGAGTTTGCTCGTGCATGCGTGTAACGGAGTGTTTGTGTGTCTCATGTGTGTGTGTTTGTGCGTGTACAAACACATACATACACACGAACACATTCGCGCGCGCGCGCGCGCGCGCACACACACACACACACACACACACACACACACACACACGCACGCACGCACGCACGCACGCACGTACGCACGCGCGCGCACACACACACATACACACACACACACACACACACACACACACACACACACACACACACACACACACACACACACACACACACACACACACACACACATAAACACACTCATAGGTGGGATGGGGAGGAAGGAAAGGAGAGGGGAATGAAAGAATGAGAGGAGAGAGAGAGAGAGAGAGAGGGGAGAGAGAGAGAGAGAGAGAGAGAGAAGTGAGAGTGAGACAGACAGACAGACAGACAGAGAATGAGAGTGAGCAACATATGACACGTCATACTAAGACAGGTACGTTAAAAACAAAAACAAAAAGAAGAGAGAAAAAAGAAACCAACAACAACAAAACAAAAGCAAGTGGTGAAACAAAACAATTCAGATAGGCATATATTAGAGACACATAGAAAATGCACACACACACACACACCACACACCACTCTCTCTCTCTCCTCTCTCTCTCTCTCTCTCTCTCTCTCTCTCACACACACACACACACACACACACACACACACACACACACACACACACACACACACACACACACACATGCATACGCAAGGACACCCACATACACACTTGCGTATTTGTTTTGTTTTTCAACTTGAAGCTCACTTTTTACCCACCTCCCATTCACCACCTTCTGTCTCTGTCTCTTTCTCCTGTCCGCTGTCCCTGATTTTTAACTGTTCTTATTGTCTCACCCCCTATTCACACACTGTCGTGTGCATGCTGACTGTGAGTTGGGGCGTGCTGTTTCGTGCAGTTTCGTTTTGAGGTCTGCTATTCGTAATGTCTAAGGAAAACATGTCTGTTGAAAATGTACTTGTCTGTTTTGCATTATGTATTAAACTAGCGATTGTATGGATTCAGTTTCTTGCGTTTATTGATATTTTGTCCTGCGTTTTTTTTATACAACGTGAATGTTGCGCTTTGTTGTGTGTTTAATTGTTTATTGCGTGTTTTTCTAACAAATGAATGAATTAAACTATCTGGGACTTTGCCAGTCTCTCGCCCAGACAATGAAGACACATAGCCAGTTAAAGAGAGTTCCCCCTTTTCATTCGTGACTAAATTTTACGTTATTGACATAAAATTCTTTCGAGTATGGTTTCACATAATCCCATGCACATATTCCATTTCAAAACATTAACCAGGTCGCAGCGGACAAACATATTTTCTTTAAACAGTTGTTGTCAAACAGTGCCACAAATACATTTTTTAAAGAAATTTCTCTGGTCCTCAAAGACCTATAGCAGTTTTCTTTTCTCCTTTTGGCCTCAACAAGCCACAAAATTTTCCAATCTCTGCTCCCTCACGTCGACGTACATAAACAGAAACTGTATTTTTGCCTCTCTCAATAAAAAAAAAGAAATATATACACGCCCCTAGTCTACCTGGGAAAAAAAGATTCTTGGAAAAGGAAAGAAAAAACAAATTAAACATTTCGTTTC
Source organism: Conus canariensis (assembly GCA_033310375.1). Taxonomy (NCBI): domain Eukaryota; kingdom Metazoa; phylum Mollusca; class Gastropoda; order Neogastropoda; family Conidae; genus Conus; species Conus canariensis. The sequence continues at coordinate 235,642 of CM065746.1, forward strand.
AATTATTTTTGGAAACATTTTCATCTGCAGAATGTTAATCTTGATTTCTTTCCTTTTTCATTTCTCATCACCGTGTTTTACCTGGAGGTTTGCCAAGCCAGTCATAGGCTAGTCCTGGCCTTTACTTTTTATTTATCATGGACACCTCCGGTGTGATGAGAACAAACCACAAACAAAACAACAACGAACCTTTGAGGCATGCGCCCTCGCCTACGTCTTTACGTTCGACGCGAACGACATGTTGTCCTCTCTGATTCAACTGACGATTCAACGGGTGATAAACCAATCACATTGTGTTCTTTATTCGCTACACGCCAGGCATTCCTGGCTCCAAGAACTAAGTGGGCCAAACACACAGCAGAACAGATTTTACCATCTCTGCATAGCTAACAAAACGAATGACCGCGCCGACCCAACCCAAACAAACACATCAAGCACTGTGTAACGTAACACATATTTCAGACACTATTCAGCACCAAGGGAAAAAAAGGACTAGTGTGTTCTACAGGTATACAGATAACAGCCGTAACAAGTGCACAAAACACCACACCCACCCCACCATCTCCCCCTGTCTTGCAGATAGCAAGGTAGGAATATGCAATGCAAAAAACGAAAGTGTAGAATGACAACAGTGCACGAACAAGGACCATGTATAGGGATGTGGAGTGCCAGCAGAAGAATGGCAGCTTAAGTTAAAGAAAACAAATGAAGAAACGCAGTTCAGAAACAAAACGAATAATGAGAGAGAGAGAGAGAGAGAGAAGAGAGAGAGAGAGAGAGAGAGAGAGAGAGAGAGAGAGAGAGAGAGAGAGAGAGTTTCAGTGAAAAAAAATGAATGTAGTTGTGTTTGTAATGTAAGGGTTGTATTTTGCTTCAGAACCTTAGTAAACCCTATTTGGGACATTATATGTGAGACATGACAGACAACTTTCTTTTTCTTTTTTTCACAGCCAGAAGATGTATTCAAATATATTGACACAGTGCTGTGCACAGACAACTATGTTTTGTTTTCACATTTTGGAGTTTCATAACAATATTAATGATAGCAATGATGATGATGACAATGATGATGATGATGGATGATGATGATGATGATGATGATGATGATGATGATTATGATGATCATGATCACGATCATGATAACAATAACAACAACAAGAAACAAACAACAACAATAAGAAGAAAAAGGAGAAAGATGATGATCATGATGATAATAATAATAATCATAATAATAATAACAATAATAATAATGAGATTATAAGAATAATGATAATGATTATAATGATGATGATGATGCTTATGATAATAATAATAATAATAATAATAATAATAGTAATGATAAATAATAATAATAACACTAATGATATAACAATAACAACGATAAAATAATAGTAATAATAATAAAAATGAAAAATAGTGATAATGATAATAATAACAGTAATAATAATGATGATGATGATAATAGTAATGATAATAGGAATAATAAGAATGAAAGCAATAATAATAATAATAATAATAATAATAACTATAATTATAATAATAATATTAGAAACATACTACTACTACTACTACTATCAATAATTAGAATAATGACTGTAGTGATATTGATAATGATGATGATAATAATAACAATAATCATCATGATAATAATAATAATAATAGTACTATTGATAGTAATGATTATGATGGTGATAATAATAATGATAAATAATCATGATAATAAAAAAAGTTTTAATAATAGTAATAATAATAATGATAATAATAATAATGGTAATAATAGTAATAATAATCATGATCATCATTATCATAATAATGATGATGATGATAACAATGCTACCTGCGACACTGATCACTGCCTGGTTGGAGGCAAGGTGCATCTTCAGCCCGAGCGAAACACCACTTTAAGCAGACGGACGTCCTCGAATCAACAGCTATGACGTCAGTGCCCGAACTGTAGGAAAACGTTGCCAGAACCACTATCAAGGCCCTAGAGGACTGTCCGACAGACAGCGCTTGATCACGGTGGAACCACATCCTCGATGCCACATACCAGTCCGCCTCAGACACCTATGGGAAAAGAGTGAGAAAGAATGAAGACTGGTTTGAAGCAGGAATCGTAGAGATGGAGCCTGCCATTGCTGCTTCACAAGCTGCACTGCTCAATCACAAGAGAGAGCCCTCAAAGAAGACACTAGCGGCACTTCGCAAAACTCGCAACAACACCAAGCAGACCGCCCGTGAATGCGCCAACGAGTACTGGCTGAACCTGTGCCAGGTTATACAGATCTCCGCTGACTGTGGCAACATCCGCGCCATGTGCAAAGGCATCACGACAGCGTTCGGCCCTAACGCCGTCAAGATCGCTTCTTTGAAATGTACGTCGGGGGAGGTCATCACCGACTGCAGCAAACAGATGGAGAGAGGGGCGGAGCACCAGCAGGACCTGTACTCCAGGGAGAACTCAGTCACCCACACAGCCATTGAGAACCTTGCCTGCCATGGAGGAGCTCGACACCCAACCTACCATTGAAGAGCTCAGCAAGGCCATCGACTTGCTAGCCTATGTTAAAGGTCCGGGTAGCGACGGTATATCGGCAGAAGTCATCAAAGCTGGCAAGGAGAGTTCTTTCCTGTCACCTCCATAAGCTCTGCTGCAGAGTTGGGAGGAGGGACCGTGCCCTAGGACATGCGCAATACAAACATCATCACGTTTTACAAGAACAAAGGGGACAGCAGTGACTGCAATAACTATCGCTCAATATCCCTCCTTATCATTGCTGGCAAAGCCTTCGCCTGCGCCATCCTCAACAGGTTGCAACTTCTCACCGAACGAGTGTATCCAGAGGCACAGTGCGACTTCAGAGCTGCGAGGTCGACGATCGTCATGATATTCTCCCTGAGGCAGCTACAAGAGAAGTGCCACAAGTAGAGAAGACCCTTGTCCATCGCCTTCATCGACCTGACCAAGGCATTCGATTTGGTCAGTAGGTCAGGCCCCTTCACTCTACTGCACCGGATTGGATGTGCCTCCAAGCTTCTGAAGATGATCACGTCCTTGCATAACAACATGGATGTCACTGTCCAGTACGTCGGTTCATCTACGGACCACTTCCCAATGAAGAGCGGTGTCAAACAAGGGTAGGTGCTCACTCCGACACTCTTCAGCATCTTCCTCTCCCTGCTGCTGCGCAATGCCTTCTGACAGTCTGAAGACTATATATTCCTCCACACTAGGTGTGACGGAGGCCTCTTCAAGCTAGCACGCCTCCCAGCAAACACAAAGGTGTGGAAAGTCCTCATCGGGAGATACTCTTTGCAGACAACGCCGCCCTCACTGCCCACACTGAGGAAGCTGCAACAGCTCATCACCTGCTTCGCTGATGCCTGCACCGAGTTTGGCCTCACTATCAGCTGAAGAAACCAAACATCATGGGCCAGGAGGTCAGCAGCACTCCCTACAATTCCATCGGTGATCACGTCCTTGAAGTGGTCAACGACTTCACTTAGCTGGGCTCCACCATCTCCAGCTACCTATCTCCAGGCGCCTAGCTGTAGATGTGGATCGGCAAGGCAACAACTGCGATGGCCGGTCTAGTGAAGAGAGTGGACAACACCATGCTAACGTCAAACACCAAAATGAAAGTGTACAAAGCCTGCGTGCTGAGAACTCTTCTCTAAGTTCTCCTTCCAATGATATTAACAACAATAACAACAACAATATTAGTAGTAATAGTAGTAATAGTAGTAGTAGTAGTAGTAATAGTAGTAGTAGTAGTAGTAGAAGCAGTAGTAGCAGTAGTAGTAGTAGTTATGATAATATAAGAAGAAGAAGAAGAAGAAGCAGAATAGAAGAGAAAAAATAATAGTGGTAGTAGTAGTAGTAATAATAATAATAATAGGAATAATAATAATGGTAATAATGATAATAGATATACTACTACTACTACTACTACTACTCTACTATAATAATATAATGATAATAATAATAATCACGATGATATTAATAACAATGATAATAATGATATTAATAATGATAATAATAAAAAAGAAAGGACAAAAACTGATAATGACGATGTTACGACTACAACAACAACAACAACAACAACAACAACAACAACAACAACTACTACTTCTACTACTACTACTACTACTACTACCAACAACAACAACAACAACAACAGCAACAGCAACAGCAATAACAACAACAACAACAACAGCAATAGCAGTAATAATAACAATAACAATAATAATCATCATCATCATCATTAGAAAAATAACAATAGTAATAATGATAATGGTATTAATAGTAATGATTATAACAATAGTAATGATAATGATAATAATAACAATAATAATACTATCAATAATAACAATAATAAAAATATTAGTCATCATCATAATCATCACCATCATTATCATTACAATACTGATAATAATGATGATAGTAATAATAATAATAGTAATAATGATGATAATAACATAGTAATAATATAATAAGAATAATCATCATAATAATAATGATTAAAAAACATTAATAAAAATGATAATCTCATCAACAATAACAATAACAATAATAATAGATGATGATGATTATGATGATGATGATGATGATGATGATGATGATGATGATGATGATGATGATAATGAACATCACCATCACCACCATCATCATCATCATCATCATCATCATCATTAAAATGATAATGATTATGATGATAATAATTACCATCATCATCATTAAATTATTATTATTATTATAAGAAGAGAAGAAGAAGAAGAAGAAGAAGAAGAAGGAGAAGAAGAAGATCAATAATAATTGTTGGTGATGGTGATGATGATGATGATGATGATGACGCCGATGATGATGATGATGATGATGATGATGATGATGATGATGATGATGATGATGATGATGATGACGCCAGAATGAATATGTCCAAGACAGATTCTCTTCGTATAGAACATTCAATTCATCGAGGAACTGTGAAAGGCATTTTCCAATCAACCTTGACAATCGTATCAAATGTCATCTAACAAATTTTGGATTCGGAGTAAGAGACATTGCAATACATCAGGACCAATATTGCGAGGTATCAACTAATTCTGTGACGTGTCCTTTGAGAAAAGATGTAAGTGAAAATGAAGAACGCATTTTCTTTTGCTGCCCTTGTCTATTTGGCCTTCAGCAAGATCACGTTCCGCGAATCCGTGTGTTTTCAATGTCGCCTCACTTATGGTAAATGGTAACAATACATTGGAGAATGAACCCACGTATGCATATAAAATATTTCAAAGATGTGCTATTGCAGTTAAGGGATGTGACTTTTAGTATTAAATCATTTGCTTTTTGTACTCTAAAATTAAAATCGTTGGAATATCTTTATCATTATGTTGGTGTATCTTTACCTTTCTGCGTTGTTAATATGTCATTGTAGTTGTAGCCCCCTTCAGTAGCGGCTGTGGTCTAGCATGAATGACCTATTTTCAGTTTCCATTTCTCTTTCTTCTGGAAAATATTCCTTGTTATATTAATGCCCTTTTACGACAAATGTAGTAGAACCACAAGAATCCATATCATGCAACCTACGCATTATCATTATTCATGAACACGTCAAGCTCAGTGGCAAGTCTCTTTTCCTCTCTCTCTCTCTCTCTCTCTCTCTCTCTCTCTCTCTCTCTCTCTCTCTCTCTCATCATGAAAACATGCTGCGTGGGCTTGTGCTATTAAGTTTATATTGTGTCAGGTCGAGTAAACAGTGTTCCCCACTGATTGACCCAGACATCATAAACATAACCAACATGCCTATAACAGCTGTGCCGTTTGAAACTGCACGTGGCATTTTGTGATCATATCCATTGATTTCATGCAGAAATGAGCCAAGGCAAACATGCCTCTATGTCGCCGTTCAACTCTGAGTCATGGGTTGACAATGTTACCTTCAGTGTACATCACCCCTCCCTCTCTAACTTCGATGCAGCGATACTGAGAGTAGCTCGGACCCAACCCTCTAAGGATATTATATCTTAAATTTATACCTTAAAGTGATACTCTCTCTCTCTCTCTCTCTCTCTCTCTCTCTCTCTCTCTCTCTCTCTCTCTCTCTCTCTCTCTCTCCTCAAGTGGCAGGATAGTGAAACAGCTTGGGATATGATACCTTAAAGTGATTCTCTCTCTCTCTCTCTTTCTTTTTTCAATATGACTCATGTCGAGCCTACAGTAAGTGGTTTAATTAATCTTTTGGCAACAGATAATGATGCAACTATCATTGGTCTTGCTAAGTATTTAACTGATGCTACCAAGACGAGAAAAAAGAAGCTAGAACTTAATGACAACAGTATTGTAATCTAATGTTCCTTGTTTTGTCTTAGTATGTTCTTTTGTAATTAGTGGATGGCCATGTAGTCTCAGTGTATGTGTGTGTGTGTGTGTGTGTGTGTGTGTGTGTGTGTGTGTGTGTGTGTGTGTGCGCTTGCGCTTGCGCTTGCGCTTGCGCACATGAGCTTGCGTGCGTTTGGAACAGCAAGGTCGGGAATGGAGAAGGGAAAGGTGGGGTGTGGAAGGGGAAGGGGGGGGGGGGAGGGCGATCGGGCGGTCGGGGATCTGTCGGATTAGAGGGTGAGGTTGGGAGGAGGGATGGAAAAATGTGAGCTTGCGTTTACTGTTTATGTTTGTTCGTGCAAGGTGAGAGAAGGGATTGGGAACTGGGTTTTGGAACTAAAGGGACGGGAACGGTAGCGTAGGAAAGGACGTTCTGTACGGAAGTCCTTTAATCAGATTTGATCGTTTACGTGTGAGTAGTTTGATATAAATATCTGTACCATCCTGACAATGTGAGCGATCCTTTAATCCTTTACGTTATGATGTTTTTGTTTATGTCATCATTTAGTTTCCTTTTACTTTAATGATACAGTGTGTATTTTCTTTATACTTTCATGATGCAATGTGTCCAGAAGTATGTATACCCCCCTTGCCTTAATGGACCCTATAGCTGAAGGCAATAAATCATCAAAGCGTCAAAAGCGTCTCTCTCTCTCTCTCTCTCTCTCTCTCTCTCTCTCTCTCTCTCTCTCTCTCTCTCTCTCTCTTTCCCTCCCTCCTCTCTCTCATTCTCTCTCTCTCTCTCAAATGACAAAATAGTGAAAGAGCTTGTTGTGTATTTATACAGAGATCTTAATTTTAATTTTTATGTTCTCATCATCTACTGGAAACGTATCATGTAAAGTTATTCTGTGTATATCCACCTTCTGAGGGCTATGGTCTTTGAGAATAAAATGTTTGTCTTTTCTTGTCTTGCCTCTCTCTCCTCTCTCTCTCTCTCTCTCTCTCTCTTCTCTCTCTCTCTCTCTCTCTCTCTCTCTCTCTCTCATATTTACTGCCTACCTATCTGCCTCTCCCTCTCCCATCTTCTCAATACAAGGACACAACAGTACAAGACATAACATGGAATGCTACTTCCAGAGGCACTACTATTACTGCAGCAACATCAGCGCTTGCCATTAGCAATGCCTCCATAAGAACAAGAAAAAAAAACAACTAGAAACACAACGGCAGTAGCAGCAGCAACAACAACTACTACTGCTGCTGCTGCTGCTGCTGTTACTGCTGCTGCTGCTGTTATTGCTGCTGCTGCTACTACTACTACTACTGCTACTACTTGTACTACTACTTCTACTGTCCCTGCTTAAATTACTGTTGTTGCTACATCAACAACAACAACAACAACAACAACAACAACAACAACAACAACAACAACAACACCAACAACAACAACCCAACAATAACAACAACAACTACTACTACTTCTGCTGCTGCTGCTGCTGCTATGACTACTTCTACTGCTTCTGTGTCTGTTCCTGCCCCTGCCACTGCTGCTGCTACTGCTGCTGCTGCTGCTACTGTTGCTGCTGCTATAGCTACGGCTAATGCTACACTGTTTCAGTTTCAGTTTCATCAAGCAGGCGTCATTGCGTGCGAACTAGTCCATATACGCTACACCACATCCGCTACGTTTTGAGACCACACTACGCATGATTTTAAGCTGATGGATAAATGAATTAACAACTAAGATGAGAGAATTGAAGAAGAGGGTCTCATGGCTACGACTTAGCAAATGTCTGACCTACGCATTAGCCCAATGCACTGGTCAGACCTTGAGTGCCTACCTAACATTGGTTGTCTATTTTTTTTGTATGTGTGTGTAGTGAATGTACACATGTGTGTGTATGGATGTGTGGGCACGGGCCCATGTGTGTGCGTATGCACATTTGTGTGTGTGTGTGTGTGTGTGTACGTACGTACGTGTGTGTGTGTGTGTGTGTGTGTGTGTGTGTGTGTGTGTGTGTGTGTGTGTGTGTATGTGTGTGTGTGTGTGTGTGTGTTGTGTGTGTGTGTGTGTGTGTGTGTGTGTGTGTGTGTGTGTGTGTGTGTGTGTGTGTGTGTGTGGATGTATTCCGAGCATCAAGACATGAACACGTTCTCTTAAATCTTGCTCTGTACATTCATGAAGCACAGAAAACGCTGCGTATTGTATAGTCTTAACACTATTGCATTCCGCACATACACTTGTTTTTTTTTCCATGCATCTTCTTTTTCATGATTATATTTATAACATGTGTATTGCAAGTATCACCCCTTCTGTATGGGGCTCTGGCCTTAATCTGAATAAATCTTCGTATTCGTAAGCGTATTTTCTGTCTCTGTCTCTGTTTGTCTGTCTATCTGTCTGTCTGTCTGTCTGTCTGTCTGTCTGTCTGTCTGTCTGTCTGTCTCTCTCTCTCTCTCTCTCTCTCTCTCTCTCTCTCTCCTTGTTTTTGTTTCTCCTTCATGCCGACTCAATACTTTAATATCATATTACTGATAGTCACTAGAATAAGATTTCTACCTATATAGACACTACACTGGTTTTGTGTCTCCATCCGATATTTGGAAGAATGTATTGCCAATCAGAATGACACCCCAAACAACTCTTAATGCGCCTAAAGAACTCACAACCCATCATTCGATACGCAATAAACTTCTCTAAACTTACATCAGGGAATCAAACCCCAAGCCATTACCACCACACATTTACAACCAATGTAACAACCCTCGAACAATGAAATACCATTTGTCACAACAACGGGCCGTATGTTAGTGGAGGGAGAGAGAGAGAGAGAGAGAGAGAGAGAGAGAGAGAGAGAGAGAGAGAGAGAGAGAGAGAGAGATTCGCACCCACTGACCAGCTAGAAACACCTCATTTGGAATGCACATATTGCGAGCATTGCACACACAAACAGATGGTGAGGATCACCTCTCCCTTTCCCCTATACCCCACACCCCCACACCCACTGACTCCATACACACACACACACACACACACACACACACACACACACACACACACAGCACAGCACAGCACAGCACAGCACAGCACAGCACAGCGCACACACACGCACGCATGCACGCACGCACACACACACACCACACACACACACGCACGCATGCGCGCGACAGTGAGAGCCATGAATTTGGACACAGAAACGTGTTGATTCCGAATACTTGGTTTCATGTGTGGCAGGAGAAACCCATACATACACCTTACGCTTTCCGTCCAATATAGGGTTTGAGAAATGCAAGCTGCTAAAATGACAGTAGTGGTCACAACACTTGGCTACAAAAAATGGTAGTGGCGGGGTGGTGGTGGTGGGAAGAATCTAATAAGAATCAAATTGTAATTAGACGATGATCAATGTTTCTCATTTAAACCAAGTGACACTTAGTAAATGCTACTGTCCGTGATTTTAGGGATCGGCACTGAATCGAAAGAATATTCTGTGCACGAACTCAGCACAGACCAGACATCTGTTCACGTGTCTCGAGACTGTAATAGCAAAAGTCAAAAATCCCGAGGACAGACTCCATAACAAGGAGACGCTAAGGATTCGTTGTGGAGTATCCACATTCAGAAAAGAATGTGTCTCATTTATCCTCAAATTATAATATGCTGAGTTTTTGAGGTGATGGAGGGAAGGGGAGGGGATGACTAACAGGGAGCAAAAACAAGGGGCGTGTGGGTGTGGGAGGGGGGGGTGCGGTAAAAGGGGAAGGGGGAGGTTATGCTCACCATGTGTTTGTGTGTGTGTGTGTGTGTGTGTGTGTGTGTGTGTGTGTGTGTGTGTGTGTGTGTGTTTTGCTCGCAGTATGTACGTTACATATGAGCTGTTTTTTTTTAGATGAAGTCAGTGGGTGCGAATCTCCGCCTCCCTTCCTCCTCCCTCCCTCCCTCTCTCTCTCTCTCTCTCTCTCTCTCTCTCTCTCTCTCTCTCTCCTCTCTCTCACTATCTCTCTCTCTCTGTCTCTGTCTCTCTCCTCTCTCTCTCTCTCTCTCTCTCTCCTCTCTCTCTCTCTCTCTCTCTCTCTCCGGACACGTATATTAATTAGCTCTGTGTTTGCTTGGTAATTGCACCGGATCTGGAAAGTGTTTCGACTGTGTGTGTGGCAAGCACCTTATAAAGCATCATGCCTTCATCACAACTCGAGTTTAGGGCAAGATGTGGGTGCTTTCTGTCAGTATTTCTCTCATTTATGGCCAAGAGAGTGGAAATTAGCGTCGCCATGCGCGTGAAGACATTGACACTGAAAACGGCGGTAGACGGTGTAACGGCAGGCTGCCTTCTCACGTTGTTATTCTGGGGTAGTTTATTGCTCCAGTGTGGCGACGTGGAACAAAATCCTGGGCCACGTAAGGACAGCTACCGCCAGACCTGCCTGAGCTCTGAAAGGAGAGCCAGTACTGAGAAAGCAGCAAATTCCTCGGCCAGCAAGCCAACAACCTCCAAGCCTACTGAGTCACCCACCCTCATGGATGTCGTGTCTATGCTGCAGGATCTGAACAGCAAAGTGGACAATATTAAAGATGACATTAAGGACATTCGTGACGGTTTTGCTGGGTTACAAGAAGAGATTCAGTTCCTGAAAGAAGAAGTGGCTGATCTTCGTCGAGAAAACGAAGCTTTGAAAAAGAGGATGCTGGACACAGAACGTAAAGCCGATGATTTAGAAGGACGCTCCAAGCGAAATAACTTAATTTTCTACGGTCTTCCTCGTAAGCCGAACGAGACGCCGGCTGAATGTGAAGGCATCGTCGGCGACCTGCTAGTGGACAAACTACAACTGACTGGAGATGTTCAGTTCGACCGGGTCCATCGCTTGAACGGCAAATCCAACTCGCCCGTCATCGCCTGCTGCACTTTCTTCAGAGACAAAGAGAAAATTCTAAAGGCCAAACGTAATCTGAAGGGAAGTGAGGTGTTCGTTGGCGAGGACTTCTCTCTACGTGTAAGAGACGTAAGAAAACAGCTGTCCCCGCATCTAAAGAAGGCCAGAGAGGAGGGCAAGCGAGCGATTATGGTCTTCGATCACCTCGTTATTGAGGGGAAAAAGTACTATCTGGGAGAGGGGGGAGCTCTTACAGAGTCAAGATAGGGGGGAGGCCAGCCCAGCTCGACACCGGTGTCATCCTACAGATGTGCACGTGCTAGCTGTGCAGAACGCCAAAAGCCCGGGTGCGATGGCAGTGGTGTGCGGAAACTGTGTTGTGAACCGGTTGACGTTGACGTCGTAAATACTGAGCGCGCAAAGGTGGGGTGGGGGTCACATGTAAATGTGGAGGAAGAATTTATGTTGAATTGTATTGATCAAAATGTTCTTGTTGATATGAATATGACTGATTGTGTTAATGCAGGCGAAGCGACCTTCTTATGTTCTAAAACTGATAACATGGATATTTGTGGTGTAAACAGAGCTGAAGACATTTACCGATCAGTATCACGTGACACACAAACTGACAGTGGAAGTTGCAAGAGGGGGGCATCTCAAAAGGAAAACGTTAACTCGGAAAGAGAGGACAAGGGTGATAATGATGTGTCTGGTGAACGATTGGAGAGGAACACCCTGAGGGGTGAAAGGAAAGATGTCAGTGAGAATGAAAGTGTGTTACATTTTGATGGTTGTGAAAATGATAAAGATTG
>CM065746.1:247750-270250 GCA_033310375.1 Conus canariensis
CTGCATGAAACATTACAGCCTGGATCCCGCGCATTACATTTCTGCGCCCGGGATGAGCTGGGACGCTTTCTTAAAATTTACTGGAGTACAAATTGATTTATTGTCTGACCTGCCAATGCTTCAGATGATTGAAAACGGATTGCGTGGGGGAATCAGTATGGCGTCGCACCATTACTGTAAAGCAAACAACAAATACTTGGACGACTATGATCCAAGTAAAAGGTCTAACTATCTCATGTATTTAGATGCAAACAATCTGTATGGATGGGCAATGGCGCAATCACTTCCATTACGCAACTTTAAAATGTACACAGATACGGATAATATTCAAAAGCATTAAAGTGGTTGGGCAGTTTGACGCCAGATCAACAGTGTGGATACATTCTAGAAGTTGACTTAGAATATCCTCAGAAACTCCATGACCTGCATAATGACTATCCATTAGCAGCAGAAAGTCTAAAGATGGCAAAAACAGAACCACCTAAACTTGTGCCTAATCTTCGAGGCAAAAAAAATTATGTCTGTCATTACAGACTTCTCCAATTTTATTTAAGACATGGTTTAAAGTTGACAGCTGTTCATCGTATAATTGCTTTTGATCAAGAACAGTTCATGAAACCATACATCATGAAGAACACTGATCTCAGAACTAAATCCGCAGATGCTTCAGAAAAAGACTTTTTCAAGTTGATGAACAACAGCTGTTTTGGAAAGACTATGGAAAATCCGCACAAGCGTAAAGATGTTAGATTGGTCACCAGAGAAAACGTTGCAATTAAGTTGACTTCAAAACCTAATTATCAGGACTTCAGAAGATTTCATGATCAGCTTTTTGGCATAATGATGAAAAAAAAGAAAGTCAAATTGGATAAGCCCGTTTTTATTGGGTTTACTGTTTTAGAGCTGTCGAAGCTTTTGATGTTAGAATTTCTTTACGACTACTTTAAGCCCTTGTATCCTGAGTCCAAAGTACTTTACACAGATACAGATTCCTTTGTAATCGACATCCCTACTGAAGATATCTATAAAGACATGGAATTAGAAGTAGCTAAAGGGCATGCGGGATGGTACGACACATCTGATTACCCTAAAGATTCGCCTTTGCATTCAGATATTAACAAGAAGGTTTTAGGTAAGATGAAGGATGAATTATCTGGTGGTGTGATCAAGGAGTTTGTTGGTTTGAGGTCGAAAATGTACAGTCTTTCAAGCCAAAAAAAAGTTGTTAAAAAAGCAAAGGGAATATCTCGCAGTGTTGTGCAGTCAAGCATATCCCATGACAACTATAAAAAAGCATTGTTTGACAATAAGACATTTCATCATGACAACGTAAAACTACGATCTAATCTACATGAGATCAACACAACTGTTGTAACAAAGAAGTCATTAGATAGAACAAACACAAAACGTGTGTTTGTTAATCCAGAGTTTTCATATGCAATCGGGCATTGGAGAATAGTATAATCATATGGGCTTATATTTTTCAGCAATCGCACGTTCAATTATATCATCATCTAATTTAGCAAAATTAATATTATTTATTAATGCTAGATGTGCTTTAATTTTTTTTGTCATTTCGCAATATTCATGTTCCCATACCCATAAATCAAAATAAAAGCTTTGGGGTTTAAAGCGATTGTCTGGCGATTGTTCTAGCCAGAGATTGTCAATCTTCTCAAATACTTCTTTAATGATATACTGATACTCAAATAAATCATGCATTAATTTTAAAGACTTTTCCTTTGTCATTTCTGCCATTTCCCTTTGAGCTTCCATTTTAAACCCAAATGTATTTGCGTAGATTAAAACAGTTCGTTAAGCTTAACTATATCATCACCCAATTCAACCAAATTATTTTTCATTACTGCTAAATGCGCTCGAATTTTTTTAATATATTCCCAATCAAAATTTGAGGTTTTGTCTAGCATGGCATAATCAATCTTCTTAAATATTAGTCTAATAGCAAGATTATAATCAAATATTTTTTGCATTATTTCTAAGGACTCTTCCTTCACCATTCTTGCTTCCAGTGCCATTTTACGTAAGGATTCTTCCTTTTCCATTCTTGCCGCCATTTTAATTTAAATTAAAAAATAATTAAGCGACTGGAACTGTGTCTGGAGGGATTATCTGCAGTTCTTCCTTCACAAAAGATCTTTGAGGGGCCGGCCGTTTTGTTGTGTCAGTTTCTCGTAAATAATACACGGGCGGATTCATTTTCACAATTTTTTTTATCTCATATGGATCAACACTCCAAACGGGATCTGTTGCCCTGATGCGAGTGTCCCCTTCCGCTTCTCCCGGCGAATAAAGGTATCTCACTTTCAAACCAAATGGCAATAGTTTGCTTGATGAAGACTCTCCTTCAACAACATTTATTGTTTGTTTTCTGATTGCTTGTACTGGTTTTAGACCTTTAAATTCTTCATTATTCATTGCGCGCAAAACTGAGGGCAGTCTTCTAACCCATTCTGTGTTGCGAGAATTGTCAATCAGCTCTCTGTGATACTGGTAGGAGAAAAGTCTTTCAGATAACTGTTTGTTAAAGTTTTCAACCAAACCCTGTGATCTGTGAACACCCGGAATGCCTCTTTTAATGGTAACTCTATGTTTTAACAATAATTGATTCACTTGACCTTTAAATTCTTTTCCATCATCGACTTGAATCATGCGAGGATAAGTTAAGGGTCCTCGTTGATATATCAGTTGTATAGCGACAGCAACAGCAGAAGCACTCTTTTGTGTTAATGGTTCCGCATCTTTGTATCTTGAAGCTATGTCAATGACTGTAAGTGCGTACTTAAATCTTTTTCGTCTAATCGTATCATGGGGTAAATATAGAAGATCCATTTGATGGGTGTCGTTTGGAGTTATATTCACAAAGTGTGGTCTCTGTATTTGTTTAGGCGCTGGTAGATAAATTTGCCAAATCGCTTGTTTAGATAACCATTCTTTTGCTGTTTGTTCACTGACTCCAGCTGCTTGGCTTAGCTTTTTAATTGCTGTTATTCCCTTCCAATATCCTTTTGGCGAATAATAGATTTTGTTCATTTTTATTCAGCCAATATTATGTGCAACAAAATACACAACGGTCATGCCAAAGGCAATAAACAATATTTCTTGCATCTTTTGTTTTTCTGATGGTTGATAAAAATCGCTGAATTTTGGTGGAGGCAATGTCTCGATTGGCTTGCCTGTTACAAGATAATATTCTTTTATTGCTTGATCAACATCTTTAAATGTGTAAGCTGCATGTCCCTGTTTTTTCAGTTCATCGTTAATAAAATCTAACTGCTCCATTCTTTGCTTTTCATAGGTGTCTTGTGCAGCGGCTAGTTGCTCCATAGCTCTGTTATGTCTTTTTCTCTCATCGTTATTTTGTAGTTTACTAAACGCGTAATTACTTCCGCTAAAAGCAAGCGCGTTGACCACAGCGCCACCAATCATCATTACGAGTGAAGCCATTTTTATAAATGTATTTTTTTTAATTTTACATATTGATACTGTCTGGAATTATTCCTTGCTTAACTAAAAAATCTTTCGTAGCAAATGAAGCTGTAATAACAGCAATCAGCTTTGCTGAGTCTTCAAAGCCTAGTTTGCCAAGATCTGCTGGTTTTATTTTTAACAGGCTTTTACCAAGCATTGTGTATCCTACACTTAGGCCTCCAATAACAGCAGAATGGTATACAAGGTTAGTAATAGTTTTTTCGGTGCTCATTTTAAAAAAATAAAATAATATTTATTCATTAATAAAACATGAACTGCGATGATTTACTTCCTGAACTTACAAATGATCAAGTTGATGACCAAGCTATTATGCGTCAAAAGGAAAGGCTGTATTCTTTAGCAGCATGTGGAAAAACAAAACAGTACCTTGGAAATGAATTCAGCATAGAACAGATTCAACAAATGTCAACGCAAGACATTGTAAAGTATCACAACAGGTATGAAGCGCAACTGGGGTCAAGAATGGTAAAAAGTGTTGGGCAAACGGTTCTTAGTTTGTACACTAAACTAGTTAGTAGATTTGCTCCCATTGATTCTGAACAAGATTTTATGTATGATTTAACGCAGGATCCAGTTTTAACAAAGTCATTAGAGTCTCTAGGATGTGATCTATATTACAGATTTGGAACATTGTTATCGCCATTAATCATGGGATTAATTACTTTTAATCATATAGATTTTGTTTCCCTTCAAAATGACCGAGCCAGAAAATCAGCAGAAAACATTGATGGAGAAAGTGACCAGTAAAAAGCCTCCTCATCCTGGGCGTGTTGCAGCAGGAAAAAAATTAGCAGAGTGGAACAAACAAAAAAAATTAATGTTGCAATCACAGAATATAACTCATAATGAAAACATAACACCGCCAACAGTTGTTTCAATGCCAGCTGTAAATACACAAGTTGATTCAAGACCTACAACACCAAAGTCGACATGGATTATTTGGATTAAAAGAGTTAGCATTTTTGGCATCATTGCTGTTGGTGGGGGTGGTTATTACGTTTATAAAACATATAAACAACGCCAGCAAAAACCAAAGCAGTCAAAAAAATCTCAACCACTAAATACAGAAGCCAAACAAAAAAGCATGCCAGAACCGCCAACAACAAAAGATCATTTTGATCCATTTCAGATGGAATAATATTTCAAGAACTTAATAAATAATTATAAGTGACTTGAATAAGAACTTAATAACGACTTGATGACGACTTGATAAAACTTAAATAAGAACTTAATGACGACTTGATAAGAACTTAATGACGACTTGATAAGAACTTAATGACGACTTGATGACGACTTGTTAAGAACTTGAATAAGTACTTGAATAAGAACTTGTTAAGAACTTGATGTTGACTTGTTAAGAACTTGAATAAAAACTTGTTAAGAACTTAAATAAGAACGTGATGCCGACTTGAATAAGAACCTAGAACGACTTAATGACGATTTTTTTTCACAATTAATTGTTACATTCTTTTCCGGGGAGACAACTCCCTTCTGCCTTTATGTAGTATCTAGGTCAGACATGTCTGGCCACGGCTTACTCAACTGCACAATAGCCGAGTCGAAGCGCCGCACTGTTTGCTAGTTCGTGTCAAGTTACACATAAGGGCGTCAGGCCGCCACGCGGCATTGTATAAATTTAGACGGCGTCGTTCAGTACAGGCGTTAGACGTCATTGTATAAATTTAGGCGGCTAAATTTCTAAACATATCAAAACATGTTTCTTACCTTCCCCCAATCACAAGACTAGATAGAATCAGCTGATTAGTAACAGTGACGACATTTCCGCCCAGCACTTGTGTTGTTAGCAACTAAACCTAGCTGTCTTGTCATTTGCGGGTGTGCAGTGCAGTCGTGTTTTCAGTTAGAAAGTGTTGTGTTATGTCGCAAGACAGTATCTCTTCTGAATTAGAGATAGAACTTCTTGAATCACAAACCGTTCATCAAGAATTGCTATTTCATTGAAGTCTACTCCATGAGAAAAGAACTAAAAGCAATGTTTTCATATAGTGAGGAGATAAGGCAGTATTGGTCCACTCCCATTCAACTACCAATGCAGCTTGAAACACGATCTTCTCAAGAGCCACAGCAGAGAACGGCCGCGCTCTAGCTAGAGCGCGTGAAATGAATATTAAACAGGCACATGTCACAGCCTATAGCAGAAAGCCACGCTTTAACGGCCGCGGTCTAGGTGGACCGTCGCTTTGTCACGTCCTATTCAACAGGCTGCCTATTCAGGCGGCCGCCGGGTGTACTTTATACAATTGTCTTGTTTGTTGAATCAAGCTTTTAATAAGTGCACTTGGTGGCTGCTTAGAATAATCTTCAACAACGTGCCACGATTCTACGCTTGTGTGAACACACATCCCACCCCTTTCAGACACTCCCTATTCAGATAGCTTTCAATAGCCAGTCATTCCTCACAATAGAATGAAATCCCAACTTGGTTGACAAATAGCCCTCCTAAGAATAAAGGCATGGTTAACCAAGTCCCCATTGTTTTGTTTGTTTACTTCTTAACGGTCCAGTGACAGAGAACTATAAAACAGATAATCCTACACATTATGTATGTTTGATGTTTGATGAATGTATGCGTGAAAATGATGTTATTGAAAACGATCAAGAAAAACGAAGGATTAAGCAAAAACTTAAGTCTCAAAAGTTTTCTAAATTAGTGTTAAAAACAGATAATCCTACACATTATGTATGTTTGTAAAGTGTTTACTATTAGAGAACTATAAAATAGGCATTCTGGGTAAGCCGGCGGAGCAACAGCGAAACCGGCTTCAGCCGGTTGGAGCTGGCGGAGGTGGGTGAGCCAGAATGCCTATTTTATAGTTCTCTTACAATGTTTAGGTTGAGGCGGCGTTTTTTTAGTTTTGAAGGACGCTGTGATGATCCGGGGACCATGAGCCTGCCATCCAGTCAGTGCTCTCTGTGCAGTCTTGGACAGCATCAGAGCAACTCCGTGGGTGTGCGGCGCATTGTCCTCCTCGTGGCCCGAAAACAGCAGCAGCTCTCCTGTGGTCAGTCTCCTCTGTCCTGCTCCTATCCATCTTGTTTCGCCGATGCCCAAGACGCTCAGTTTATTGTTCCTCATTTCTGTGGCCACTTGAGCAGTCTTACCTTGGTCCGTACATTCCATGTCCCGATGGTGATGGTGGTCCTGGTACTAAGGATGGAAATCGGCTGAGTAGCTTCCAGGTTCTGGCTTTCACTACTCCCCGTCATAGATCCTTCCGCTGAAGGTGCATCCTCTCCCAGGGCCGTAGTGTTCTGTGATTTCCTTGTTGGCGTTTCTGTAGCTAGCTTGTTTTCACAGGGTAGGGAAGCTAACCCTACGCCCAACCCTCCCTCTTTCTCAGCCGGGCTTGGGACCGTCCATGGCGAGGTTCATATATTAGACACACAAAGAAAATGCTTTGATGTGCGCGTGCGCGCGCGCGCGCGCGCGCGCGCGCACACACACACACACACACACACACATACACACACACACACACACACACACACACACACACACACACACACATGCATATGCAAGGACACCCACATACACACTTGCGTATTTGTTTTGTTTTTCAAGTTGAAGCTCACTTTTTACCCACCTCCCATTCACCACCTTCTGTCTCTGTCTCTTTCTCCTGTCCCCTGTCCCTGATTTTTGAACTGTTCTTATTGTCTCACCCCCTATTCACACACTGTCGTGTGCATGCTGACTGTGAGTTGGGGCGTGCTGTTTCGTGCAGTTTCGTTTTGAGGTCTGCTATTCGTAATGTCTAAGGAAAACATGTCTGTTGAAAATGTACTCGTCTGTTTTGCATTATGTATTAAATTAGCGATTGTATGGATTCAGTTTCTTGCGTTTATTGATATTTTGTCCTGCGTTTTTTATACAACGTGAATGTTGCGCTTTGTTGTGCTTATTGTTTATTGCGTGTTTTTCCAACAAATGCATGGATTAGACTATCTGGGACTTTGCCAGTCTCTCGCGTAGGCAATGAAGGGACATAGCCAGTTAAAGAGAGTTCCCCCTTTTATTTCGTGACTAAAGTTTACGTTATTTACCTGAAATTCTTTCGAGTATGGTTTCACATAATCCCATGCACATATTCCATTTCAAAACATTAACCAGGTCGCAGCGGACAAACATATTTTCTTTAAACATTTGTTGTCAGACAGTGCCACAAATACATTTTTTAAGGAAATTTCTCTGGTTCTCAAAGACCTATAGCAGTTTTCGTTTCTGCTTTGGCCTCAACAAGCCACAAAAGTTTTCAATCTCTGCTCCCTCACGTCGACTTACATCAACAGAAACTGTATTTTTGCCTCTCTCAATAAAGAAAGAAATATACTACACGCCCCTAGTCTACCTGGGAAAAAGATTCTTGGGAAAGAAAAAAAACAAATTAAACATTTCATTTCAATTATTATAGGAAACATCTTCATCTGCAGAATGTTAATCTTGATTTCTTTCCTTTTTCATTTCTCATCACCGTGTTTTACCTGGAGGTTTGCCAAGCCAGTCATAGGCTAGTCCTGGCCTTTACTTTTTATTTATTATGGACACCTCCGGTGTGATGAGAACAAACCACAAACAAAACAACAACGAACCTCTGAGGCATGCGTCTCGACGCGAACGACATGTTGTCCTCTCTGATTCAACTGACGATCCAACGGGTGATAAACCAATCACCTTGTGTTCTTTATTCGCTACACGCCAGGCATTCCTGGCTTCAAGACATAGGTGGGCCAAACACACAGCAGAACAGATTTTACCAT
The DNA here is from genome assembly GCA_033310375.1 of Conus canariensis. Lineage (NCBI taxonomy): Eukaryota > Metazoa > Mollusca > Gastropoda > Neogastropoda > Conidae > Conus > Conus canariensis. The sequence continues at coordinate 256,040 of CM065746.1, forward strand.
CTCTGTATAGCTAACAAAACGAATGACCGCGCCGACCCAACCTAAACAAACACATCAAACACTGTGTAACGAAACACATATTTCACACACAATACAGCACCAAGGGAAAAAAGGACTAGTGTGTTCTACAGGTATACAGATAACAGCCGTAACAAGTGCACAAAACACCACACCCACCCCGCCATTCCCCCTTGTCTTGCAGATAGCAAGGTAGGAATATGCAATGCAAAAAACGAAAGTGTAGAATGACAACAGTGCACGAACAAGGACCATGTATAGGGATGTGGAGTGCCAGCAGAAGAATGGCAGCTTAAGTTAAAGAAAACAAATGAAGAAACGCAGTTCAGAAACAAAACGAATAATGAGAGAGAGAGAGAGAGAGAGAGAGAGAGAGAGAGAGAGAGAGAGAGAGAGAGAGAGAGAGATGATGATGATGATGATGTGATGATGATGATGATAATCTTTATTTCCAAGGGTCACTGATAAGCAAACACATGCTTTTTTCATCCGGCCCTTGCCCCGTTAAGGGACTAAGTTTTGACTAGCGACTAAGACTTACAAAACTTGAGAGAGAGAGAGAGAGAGAAGAGAGAGAGAGAGAGAGAGAGAGAGAGAGAGAGAGAGAGAGAGAGAGTTTCAGTGGAAAGAAATGAATGTAGTTGTGTTTGTAATGTAAGGGTTGTATTTTACTTCAGAACCTTAGTAAACCCTATTTGGGACATTATATGTCAGATATGTATAGACAACTTTCAATTTTTTTTTACAGCCAGATGATGTATTCAAATATATTGACACAGTGCTGTGCACAGACAACAATGTTTTGCTTTCACATTTTGGAGTTTCATAACAATATTAATGGTGGCAATGATAATGATGATGATGATGATGATGATGATGATGATGATGATGATGATGATGATGATGATGACGACGACGCCGATGATGATGATGTTGTGATGATGATGATGATGGTGATGATGATGATGATGATGATGGTGATGATGATATGATGATGATGATGATGATATGAATATGTCCAAGACAGAGTCTCTTCGTATAGAACATTCAATTCATCCAGGAGCTGTGAAAGGCATTTTCCAATCAACCTTGACAATCATATCATATGTCATCTAACAAAGTTTGGATTCGGAGTAAGAGACATTGCAATACATCAGGACCAATATTGCGAGGTATCAACTAATTCCGTGACATGTCCTTTGAGAAAAGATGCAAGAGAAAGTGAAGTACACATTTTCTTTTGCTGCCCTTGTCTATTTGGCCTTCAGCAAGATCACGTTCCGCGAATCCGTGTGTTTTCAATGTCGCTTCACTTATGGTAAATGGTGTGCAAATCCCAAACGAACTATGAACATGGACCAAATGGAATATCCATGTGTCTGTGGAAAGCGTTTCGCTACCACCCATGGAATGAAGATCCACAGAACAAAGATGGGATGTGTGAAGACTCATCTGAATGAGCAGCAGCACACTGCATCAGCAGATAAGACGTCGGAAGACCAAGGCCAGGATTTAAACCACAGTGCCAAGGACATCCACGCTGTTGGTTCGGATGAGGAATTTGCACAGGCCCTCGATGCCAGGCGCCTGAAACTCAACCTGCCACGAGCAAACGAAACTGATGATTGGGAGAAACTGGATGCAAAAATCGTCCAAAGACTCGATGCACTGATAGGGAAAAGCACCCTGGAACACAAACTAGCCACATATGGGACATGGGACATTGTATGAGCAAAACTACCCAAAGAGAAAACACCTTCAAAGAAATCCAGACGCCAAGAAGAGATGGACAAGATCAGGGTCCAAAAGAAAAACCTCAAGAAGGAAATGAAGACCGCACTGCCAGCTGAAAAACAAGGCTTAGAAAAACTTGGAAAGACCTGAAAGCAAAACACAGCGCCCTCAGCAAAGCGGAATCTGCGAGGAAGAGGAAGAGCAAAAAGAAGAAGACACAAGAGCGCTTCTTCAGAGACCCCTTCCAGTTTGCCAGAACACTGTTTGAGCAGCCAAAATCTGGGACCCTAAGTGTGGACAAAGGAGTTCTTGAGCAGCATCTGAGGAAAACATACTCTGACTCACAGAGCAAAGCACCACTCGACATTCAAGGTCTGGTGTGGCCAACCAACCCTGAGGAACAGTTCAATGACAAGCCTCCAACGTTGGCGGAAATCAAGAAGGTGGTCGACAAAGCCAGAGCCAAAATCATCACCAGGGCCAAACGGAATACCTTACCAGCTATACAAGAAATGCCCAAGGTGCTGCGATCAGCTTGGAGAAACCAGAAGATCAGCGGCCAGTGGATGACGGCAGATGGTGTGTACATCCCCAAAGAGCAAAACTCAAGTGACATCAGCCAGTTCAGGCCAATATCACTACTGAACGTCGAAGGGAAAATCTTCTTCTCTGTCATGGCAGCAAGGCTGACCAAGTACCTCATGGAAAACAAGTACTTGGATGTGTCAGTCCAGAAAGGTGGCATCCCAGGCGTAGCTGGCTGTGTAGAACACGCCACAATGATCTGGGACGCAATCCAAAAGCAAAAACAGAAAAGAGAGACCTGGACGTAGTGTGGCTTGATCTGGCAAACGCATATGGATCTGTGCCCCATGAGATGATACAGTTGGCTCTTGAGATGTACCATGTGCCAAAGAACATCCGCGACATGCTCAAGAAGTACTTCAATGGCTTCTCAATGCGGTTCTCTACCAAGGAGTACACAACAGATTGGATCAACTTGGAAGTGGGCATTGCAATGGGCTAGGCTGTGCAATTTCCCCAATACTGTTCGTGTTGGCAATGGAAGTCATCTTGAAAGCAGCAACAAGCAACGCAAGACAAACAGACCTTGGCGATGGATACAAGATGCCCCCTCTCAAGGCCTTCATGGATGACACTACAGTGATTTCATCCAGAGAAGACGAGACACGTCATGTGCTGGAAAGGCTGGACGACATAGTTGCCTCATCCAGAATGAAGTTCAAGCCAAAGAAATCACGGAGTCTCTCACTGAGGAAAGGAAAAGTGGCCGAATCTGTGGTCTTCATGTTGCCAACAGTCACAGAAGAGGCCAGTCAAGAGCCTTGGAAGATGGTATGATGATACGCTGAAAGACACACAAAGAGCAAAAGAAACCAAACAGATGTCGGAAGAAGGCTTGGAAACCATTGACCAGTGTGGGCTCCCTGGCAAATACAAGGTCTGGTGTCTGCAGTTCATGCTGATACCAAAGCTCCTATGGCCTCTGATGATATACGACATCTGCACCAGCACAGTGGAGGCAATGGAAGCCAAAATCAACAAGTTCACAAGGAAATGGCTCGGTGTCCCACCCTGTCTGACTGACATAGCGCTGTACTGTCGCCAAGCAAAGCTGAAACTACCACTGAAATCCATCCTGGAAGAATACAAAGCAGGAAAGATCAGACTTCAAAGCATGCTGGAGGACTCAGGAGACAAGGTGGTAGAAGCAATCAAGCCCCAGCTGAAGACAGGCAGAAAATGGAAAGTTCAAGTGGCGATGGATTCTGCAAAAGAAAGTCTCAAGATCAGAGAAATAACAGGACACACACAGACCAACAGACAAGGACTGGGGGTGACCAAAACTGAATGGTGGTCAAAGGCCAAAGGAAAAGCCAAAAGAGACATGATGATTCAGGAGATGAGAAAAGAAGAAGACCAAAAAAGACTCCAAACAGCAGTCCAGCAGAGCCAGCAAGGGCAATGGACAGCGTGGGAGAATGCACTCCAAAGAAGTCTCACTTGGAATGACATTTGGCACATGGCCCCTCTCAGGATCAGCTTCATTCTCAGATCTGCATATGACCTTCTGCCCTCAAATGCAAACCTGGTGAAGTGGGGGAAAACAGACGATCCTGCATGCCCCCTCTGCCATGAAAAACAAACAGTGGAGCATGTCCTAAGCTCATGTAAAGTAGCCCTGGCTCAAGGAAGGTACACATGGAGGCACAACCAAGTGCTCAAAGAGATTGTACAAGTAGTCTGGGCTAGTACCAACACCACAAAAGGGAAAATCAGGACTCCAAAAGCACCCGCAACATTCTTCACGGCAGGAGGCAGCAAATCATGGCCAAGAACAACAGTGCCACTCGGAACATGCAGGCAGAGTCTGCTGGACGGGGCAGATGACTGGGAGTGCACTGCAGACCTCCCAGAATGGAAGAGTCACCCAGAGATCATCAGCAAGAGTGGCATGAGACTAGACATAGTAGTCCACTCTCAGTCAACCAAGCAGCTGATCATGATCGAGCTCACGGTGCCATATGAGAACAGAATGGAGGCAGCTCAAATCTACAAGACTGAAAAGTATGCTGATCTGGCAAACAGCCTGAGGAGAGAAGGCTATGAGGTCAAAGTCCTCACTGCAGAAATTGGAGCTAGAGGGTTTGTAGGAACGTCTGCATATACCCTCATGAAACAGCTCTCAGTTGCAGGGAGGGAAAAAACCAGAGCCCTGAAAGCAATGGCGGAAGTGGCTCGTCCCAAGATGGGGGAAAAAAAGGCAGCAGAGGGACATCCGGAGTCATGAACCGGGTGTGGCCCAACCCCCCTAGAGTGTCAGGAGATAAGGGCCGAAAAACTTGCTTGAAGGGGGCTTCTCTTCTGAGGACTCTCTGCTGCCACGCTCTCCACGAGTTTCTTTCTACTAACAACAATACATTGAAGACTGTACCCACGTATGCATATAAAATATTTCAAAGATGTGCTATTGCAGTTAAGGGATGTGACTTTTAGTATTAAATCATTTGCTTATTGTACTCTAAAATTAGAATTGTTGGAATCTCTTATCATTATGTTGGTGTGTCTTTACCTTTCTGCGTTGTTAATATGTCATTGTAGATGTAGCCCCCTTCAGTAGCGGCTGTGGTCTAGTATGAATGACCTATTTTCAGTTTCCATTTCTCTTTCTTTCTGGAAAACATTCCTTGTTATATTAATGCCCTTTTACGACAAATGTAGTAGAACTACAAGAATCCATATCATGCAACCTACGCATTATCATTATTCATGAACACGTCAAGCTCAGTGGCAAGTCTCTTTGTCTCTCTCTCTCTCCTCTCTCTCTCTCTCTCTCTCCTCTCTCTCTCTCCTCTCTCTCTCTCTCTCTTATCATGAAGACATGCTGCGTGGGCTTGTGCTATTAAGTTTGTATTGTGTCAGGTCGAGTAAACATTGTTCCCCACTGATTGACCCAGACATCATAAACATAACCAACATGCCTATAACAGCTGTGCCGTTTGAAACTGCGCGTGGCATTTTGTGATCATATCCATTGATTTCATGCAGAAATGAGCCAAGGCAAACATGCCTCTATGTCGCCGTTCAACTCTGAGTCATGGGTTGACAATGTTACCTTCAGTGTACATCACCCCTCCCGCTCTAAGTTCGATGCAGCGATACTGAGAGTAGTTCGGACCCAACCCTCTAAGGATAAGTGATAGTATCTCTCTCTCTCTCTCTCTCTCTCTCTCTCTCTCTCTCTCTCTCTCTCTCTCTCTCTCTCTCCTCAAATGGCAGAATAGTGAAATAGCTTGCGATATGATACCTTAAAGTGATACTCTCTCTCTTTCCCTCCCTTCTCTCTCTCTCTCTCTCTCTATCTCATTCTCTCTCTCTCTCTCAAATGAAAAAAAATAGTGAAAGAGCTTGTTGCATATTTATACAGAGAAATTAATCTTAATTTTTATGTTACTTGAACTTGTTTTCATCATCAACTGGAAACGTATCATGTAAAGTTATTCTGTGTATATCCACCTTCTGAGGGCTATGGCCTTTGAGAATAAAATGTTTTCTTTTTTTTTTTCTTTCTTCTTCTCTTCTTCTCTCTCTCTCTCTCTCTCTCTCTCTCTCTCTCCCTCATCTCTCTCTCTCTCCTCATATTTACTGCCTGCCTATCTGTCTCTCCTTCTCCATCTTCTCAATACAAGGACACAACAGTACAAGACATAACATGGAATGCTACTTCCAGAGGCACTACCATTACTGCAGCAACATCAGCGCTTGCCATTGGCAATGCCTCCATAAGAACAAGAACACAACCAACAAGAAAGACAACAGCAGTAGCAGCACAGCAGCAACAACAACAACAACAACAACAACAACAACAACTACTACTAACTACTACTACTACTACTCTATACTACTACTGTCTCTGCGCCACTGCTGCTGCTGTTACTGCTGCTGCTGCTGTTATTGCTGCTGCTGCTGCTGCTACTAATACTAGTACTACTGCTACTACTTGTACTACTACTTCTACTGTCCTTGCTTAAATTATTGTTGTTGCTTCATCAACAACAACAGCAACAACAACAACAACAACAACAACAGCAATAACAGCAACTACTACTACTACTACTGTTGCAGCAGCTGCTGCTGCTGCTACGACTACTTCTACTGTTTCTGTGTCTGTTCCTGTCCCTGCTGCTGCTGCTACTGCTACTGCTGCTGCTGCTGCTGTTGCTGCTGCTGCTACTATAGCTACGGCTAATGCTACACTGTTTCAGTTTCAGTTCATCAAGCAGGCGTTATTGCGAGCGAACTAGTCCATATACGCTACACCACATCCGCTACGTTTTGAGACCACACTACGCATGATTTTAAGCAGATGGATAAATGAATTAACAACTAAGATGAGAGAATTGAAGAAGAGGGTCTCATGGCTAGGACTTAGCAAATGTCTGACCTACGCATTAGCCCTATGCACTAGTCAGACCTTGAGTGCCTACCTAGCACTGGATGTCTTTTTTTGTATGTGTGTGTGTAGTGAATGTACACATGTGTGTGTACGGATGTGTGGGCACGGGCCCATGTGTGTGCGTGTGTCATCATGTGTGTGTGTGTGTGTGTGTGTGTGTGTGGCGCGCGCGCGCGCGCGCGTGTGTGTGTGTGTGCATGTGTGTGCGCAAGCGTGTGTGCGCGCTTAGTGTGTTTTGTGTGCGCACACGCGCGCGTGCGCGCGCTTGTGTGTGTGTGTGTGTGTGTGTGTGTGTGTGTGTGTGTGTGTGTGTGTGTGTGTGTGTGTGTGTGTGAACGTACTCCCAGCATCAAGACATGAACACGTTCTCTTAAATCTTGCTCTGTACATTCATGAAGCACAGAAAAGGCTGCATATTGTATAGTCTTAACACTATTGCATTCTGCATATACACTTGCTTTTCCCATGCATCTTCTTTTTTCATGATTATATTTATAACATGTGTATTGCAGGCATCACCCCTTCTGTGTGGGGCTCTGGCCTTAAACTAAATAAATCTTCGTATTCGTATTCGTATCTCTCTCTCTCTCTCTCTCTCTCTCTCTCTCTCTCTCTCTCCTCTCTCTCTCTCTCTCTCTCTCTCTCTCTCTCTTGTTTTAGTTTCTCCTTTGTGCCGACTGAACACTTTAATATCATATTACTGATAGTCCCTGGAATAAGATTTCTACCTATATACACACTACACTGGGTTTGTGTCTCCACCCGATATTTGGAAGAATGTATTGCCAATCAGAATGACACCCCAAACAACTCTTAATGCGCCTAAAGAACTCACAACCCATTCATTCGATACGAAATAAACTTCTCTAAACTTACATCAGGGAATAGAACCTCAAGCCATCACCACCATACATTTACAACCAATCAACTCTTAATGCGCCTAAAGAACTCACAACCCATCATTCGATACGAAATAAACTTCTCTAAACTTACATCAGGGAATAGAACCCCAAGCCATCACCACCATACATTTACAACCAATGTAACAACCCTAGAATAATGAAATACCATTTGTCACAACAACGGGCCGTATGTTAGTGGGGAGAGAGAGAGAGAGAGAGAGAGAGAGAGAGAGAGAGAGAGAGAGAGAGAGAGAGAGAGAGAGAGAGAGAGTTTCAGTTTCAGTTTCAGTTTCATCAAGGAGGCGTCACTGCGTACGGACTAGTCCATATACGGAATATATATATATATATATATATATATAATATATATATATATATACTAGCAGGGGCACTCGGCGTTGCCCGGGATATGAACATTCTTTGCGATACTCACGTGACGGCAAACATGTATTAATTGTTTTGATTTACAATCAATCCCCCCCCCCCAACATCTTCCCACCCCCTCCCCCCACACAAATATACATCTCTCTCTCTCTCTCTCTCTCTCTCTCTCTCTCTCTCTCTCTCTCTCTCTCTCTCTCTTATACATTCTATTGTTTTCCGCCTGCCTCTGGCCCCTTTCCTCTGGATCTTCCCTAGTACGTCGAGATGCTTTTCTCGCTCGATTTTCCGCCTGCACTCACTGTTCCCATTCCCATTCTTCTGACTGCCCTTAGTTTTGTAGGAATAGACTTTGTGCAGAAGTAGTTTATTTCAACGGGTCTGTGTCTAATGTAAAAATAGTGTATCAGGCTTTGCACTGTACAATCATTTTCCTGGCCCCTCTCATTCCTCCCTTTTCATCCCCCTACCCTGTCCCCATCCATGTTTGCAAATTACATACTGTTACCTGGACAATACGCATACTGAATTTTATCAATAGCGGTTAAATTTAGAAAATAACGTTTTTAACGGTCAATGTTAAGTTTGGTTCGTTAAAACTGTGCATAACATTGTTCAGCGCTTAAAACTGTAACGTGCATACGAATGTTATCAAGAAAGTGTGACGATTGTTCGAAATATCAGAAAATAACATTTTTTTTAAAACGGGTCAATGTTAAGTTTCGGATCTTGAAAACTGTATATCATTGTTTAGCGTTCAAAACTGCACATGTATATCGAATTTCTTCAAGAATACTCTAAATTTATAAAATAACGTTTTTTTTAACGGTCAATTTTAAATTTCGGTTCGTAAAAGTTGTATATTATTTTTCGGCATTTAAAACTGCACATGTATACCGAATTTCATCAAGAACAGCCTAAATTTTGAAAATAACGGTTTTTAACGGTCAAATTTAATGGTCATAATGACTATCTAATGACCTTATGTTGCCCGCTGGATGTTCCTGTAGGCTTATGTCAAGTTTGGTGGCGATCCGATGACTCTCGTGGCCGCCAACCTCAGAAGATCGGGTTTTTAACAGTTTTTTTATAGGGTTTGGTGTTTTTAACGGTTTTTAACTGTTATAAATAACGTTTCATAACTGCCAATTAACGGTTCTAATTTTCGAGAAGTAGCCCTGTACCTGTGCAATGTCACAACGGCCATTTGATGAAAAGCAGAGGAAATAGATGTCTTTGAAACCTTTATAACAGTTTTTTTTAACGGTTTTTAACGGTTTTATTTTTTTAGAGATTAGCCCCAAACCATCCTCGGGTCACAACAGACGTACCTGCTAAACCATCCATGTTGCAAAATTACTTACTGTAACTGGACATACGCATACCGAATTTTATCAATAGCGGTGTAAATTTAGAAAATAACGGTTTTTAACGGTCAATGTTAAGTTTTGGTTCGTAAAATTTGCATAACATTGTTCAGCGCTTAAAACTGTACGTGCATACGAAATGTTATCAAGAAGGGTGAAGATTTCGAAATTCAGAAAATAACAGTTTTTAACGGTCAATGTTAAGTTTCGGATCTTGAAAACTGTATATCATTGTTTAGCGTTCAAAACTGCACATGTATATCGAATTTCTTCAAGAATACTCTAAATTTATAAAATAACGTTTTTTAACGGTCAATTTTAAATTTCGGTTCGTAAAAGTTGTATATCATTTTTCGGCATTTAAAACTGCACATGTATACCGAATTTCATCAAGAACAGCCTAAATTTTGAAAATAACGGTTTTTAACGGTCAAATTTAATGGTCATAATGACTATCTAATGACCTTATGTTGCCCGCTGGATGTTCCTGTAGGCTTATGTCAAGTTTGGTGGCGATCCGATGACTCTCGTGGCCGCCAACCTCAGAAGATCGGGTTTTTAACAGTTTTTATAGGGTTTGGTGTTTTTAACGGTTTTTAACTGTTATAAATAACACAAATAGTTGGTTGACTGCAGGACCTGGATCAATAAGACAACTTGCCTGGGGTATGGTAGCAGGTCCTTAAGGAAGAGGTGGATGAGGGCGCTTCGGTTTAAAACCTTCTTTGCTCAGAGGGACAAGTGGGAATGGGTGACAGTGGGCAGGGAGAAATGGGGAAGTGAGGAAGTGAGCACTGCCAAAAAGCTGAAAAGTGAATACTGCTTGAAGATGAAAAGTGTTCAGCAAGGATTGAGTGGGAAGGAAGGAGAGAGTTGGAAGGGATGAGGGGGGGGGGGTATAGAAGGAGAGGGCAGGGTGGGGAAGAAGAGAGAAATGGGTTAAGAGCAGAAGGACTGGGGGGGGGGGGGGGGGGGGGATAAAGTAAATAAAATAGTAATAATAATGTTAAGAGACAAAATCAAGATAAGTAAGAACAAAGGGCTGTTATAGAGGAAAGTCAGTGTTTGATATTGATTCCATTTGGGTGGATAGTGCCAAGTTTGTGAATAAGGAGGGACTCTTGTTCTTTACGTCTTATAGAGGAAGATGAATTTTGCCAGACTGCAGCAATCTGCATGTGGGAGAGGTTGTGGCCGGAAGAACAGAAATGGTTTGCAATTGGTGTATTGTAACCGAGACGGACTGCTCGTAGGTGTTCTGTGAAACAGTCGTTGAGGTCAAAAGCTACACTGACATAAAAAAAAAATTATAGACCTATAGCATTGACATCCCATGTTTGCAAACGTTTGGAGAGAATCGTTTTAAACAGACTTACACACTTTTGTGAGAAGAACGAAATAATACCCATACATCAGGCTGGTTTCAGAAAGAATAGATCGACAACAGAACTCTTAGTGAAACTTACAACAAACATAAAGAAGCAATTTGCAAGGTGTAAATGTATACTAGCGACTTTTTGACATAAATAAGGTTTACGATCAAGTCTGGCATTCTCGACTCATACTTAAGTTGAAAAACATTGGTCTGTCCGGTCATATTTATGATTATATCAAAAGTTTTCTAAAGAATCGAAAAATTCAAACCAGAATAGGGAACACGTATTCAACTAAAAGAACTCTTACAATGGGTATTCCTCAAGGATCAGTTATTGCTCCTTTCCTGTTTTCATTACTAATGTATGATCTACCCGGTAAAATATCTAAAAATGCCATCTTAATTCAATATGCTGACAATATATGCATGTGGATGGAAGTAACCTTAAAAAAGAAAACTCCATTACGAAGCATAAACCATACAAAAAAATGCATCAAAAAGAGCTCGACATTATAGCAGAGTACTTGACAAAGAATGGACTAAGTCTATCTGCAGAAAAAAACAAACATTGTTTCATTCAACAGTGGTTCGAATCCCGACAAAATGCCTGTTTTCAAAATGAATGATGTAGTTCTTAATTATGCTTCACAAATCAAGTTTTTGGGGGTAAACCTCACATCGAAAATGTCTTGGAATCAACATATAGATTATTTGCTGACAAAAGCAAGGAAAACGTTAAATTTTCTCAAAATTGTGAGTACACAGAGATGGGGACAAGACACGTCCACTCTAATTTATCTATGTAAATCTCTAATAAGATCAAAATTAACATAAGCACAAGAAGTGTTTTTAGTGCACCAAAATATCTACTAAAGAAGCTTCAAAGTGTAGAATGCAAAGCGCTCAAACTTGCAATGGGTCTTCCTATCCATGCATCTTGTCTTCGAACATATAATGAAGCTCAAATTTTACCCTTAGATGATCAGAGAGAAGTGGCTGCCACAAAATTTGTGATACGAAGCCTTCCAGTTAAGAATGATGTGAAAAATGAGATTAAAATTAGATCAGATATCGACTTTCCTTCACGTGCAAAAACAATATCCTCTCAGATTACTTTGGCAACGTATACACCTCAGCTTAGGCAAGCCACGGGCATTACTGTTGAGGAAAAGTTTATATCTGCTAGGTTGTCCTTCTTCCCTACACCACCCTGGGAACTTCAAAGGGCTCATTTTGATATTGATCACACTGATTTAAAAAAAGAATTACAATATGAATATAGTGGCGAGCACTGTTAAATCTCACATTGAAGAGAAGTATCCAAATCATTTGAAAGTATACACAGATGGGTCATTAATTCAGAAAAAGCGGGCTCTGCTTATTTGATACCTGATTTTAAAATAGAGAAATGTTTTTCACTGGGGAAAAATACATCAGTTTTTACAGCGGAACTTACTGCAATATTAATGGCGTTAAATTATCTTCTAAATTTTCCACGATCTATATTTCAAGTACTTTTTTGTGTTGATTCAAAGTCTGTGCTTCAGGCACTGAAATCATTAAAACTGCAGAATAGATCGGAAATGATAATTGAAATTGGCAATTTGATTCATGCTCTTTCTATACAAGGCACAACAACTACTTTCTGCTGGATACCGTCACACTGTTCGTTTTATTATAACGATAAAGTAGACAGAGCTGCAAAACAAGGTGCAAAAGGTAGTTCAGAGTCTCTCAGGATGAATATTCCACTTTCAGTTCAACAACAATATAGTATAGCGGAATCATTTGCTTGGAACCATTTCCAGAATTCTTTTAAAAAGTCTCATAAAAAGTTTATTTACACAGATTTTAATATTGCAAACTTTAAAACACATTACCACATCGGCAGAAAGTTATCGACCCTTATGTATAGGTGGAAAGTCGATGCTTTTACAACAAAATTTAGTAAAAATGCCTCATGTGTTTGTGGACAGAGCATCACAGTTGATCATATTATCTCATGTGCCGCTATCAAACAAATCATACCCATACTTTCTACATATACAATTAGAAATATTTTTGAATCACCAGTATAACCTATGAATTCTTTCTTTCTTTATCAAAGAGAAAAAAAAATTAGAAAGAGAGGGTGTTAGTTACCGCCAATGGCATTGACAAACAAAGCACATGACAAGACACGATGCATTTCAACCTCTTGGGTCTTCTTCAGGCGAAAAAATAAATCACATTTAACATTTAAGACAGTACAAACAAAGAACGAAAATGACTCATCTGTTGTTGTCAATGTGGTGGGGAGAATAGCCGCTAGGCGGAAATGACAAGGGGGATTATGGGAAAGGAAAAGGAGGGGGGGGGGGGGGTCGTGGGGGGGGGGGGTTGTGTGATACGATAGGGTTGTGTGTCTAGTTTAGTGGGGTGGTGTGATATCTTTGTGACGATTGTGGTAATGGTGGATTGATAATAATGGTAACAGGGGGGGGGGGGGGGGGGGAGGGGGGGGGGAACGCAAACTGGAGAAAAAAAAATTATATATAGAAGGGGTAAATAAGTACATGAACAGAAGAAACTGTTTAAAAAAAAATTAAAAAGAAGAAGAAGAAGAAAGTTTAGGTGAATAAAATAAATGATTTCGCTGGGTGATGAAAGAGGTGGTGGTAGTTATGTGTGGGTAGTTGTGAAAGGTGTGTGGGTAATGTTAATAAGGAAGGGAAGGGGATGGAAGATAAATGGGTGATAAGGTATGATTGGGAGGGGGGGGGAGAAGGGGGGTTGAGGAAAAAAAAAAGGAAGGAGGAGGGTAATGTGTGTGTGGGGGGGGGGGGGGAGGGAAGGGGGGCAAGAGAAGGAGAGCTCATATCTCTTCATCCACTATGGGGTGGGGGGTGGGGGTGGGGGTGAAGGTGGGAGGTTGGGAGGTTCATATTAATAGTGTTGTTTAAAAAAAGTAAACAATGCTGTGGGATGATGTTCATTGTAACAGGTGAAATAATGTGTTGGCATCAATATGCTGCTGTTTGTTGAGAGAAGATAGCAGTGATCAATGAAAAACAGGGTATCATGTGTTGCACAACACACACAACACACACACACACACACACACACACACACACACACACACACACACACACAAAGGGTAAAAATTATTATCATTAATCAGTCACTGATGGGTGATGATCATATGAGATCAACGGTAGTGTAGGAAGAGATTCTTCTCCGTTCCCTTAGGCAGGAATGGTGGAGGTACTGGCAAGGGCTTCTGTATGGTGAAGGCCCTCCAGAGGTCAATAAGGTTTTGCATTCATCAGTGTGTTGGCAGGCCCAACAACAACACCAAAAGAAGAATCCTGGCCTTAAAAATTTTTTTTAAACAGTTTCTTCTGTTCATGTACTTATTTACCCCTTCTATATATAATTTTTTTTTCTCCAGTTTGCGTTCCCCCTCCCCCCCCCCCC
>CM065746.1:280950-338450 GCA_033310375.1 Conus canariensis
GCGATCTTGATCTTCAGGGGTCATCTTAAGATCGGATAGGACTAGATTATTAGAACAGACATTACGAACTTCTTGCATGCGTTTTAAGAAATGTTTTGCTGCATGTGGTCCTCTGTATAATTCTGGCTTTGAATGGACGCCATCCGACCTGACAACAATGAAGGCAAATGAACAAATCTGGTGATTATTCATTATAACTGTTTTTGGTAAATGTTTTGGAGCTGGTCCTTCATAAGGAACAATAAGCGACTCGAAGTCTGCGTAAACAACGTATGGCGACCTCTGGAGTTTTTTGTAATTCTTAAAACTAACCTTACTGCCTTCTCTTGGCATAATTAGTTCTGTATTGCAGTCAACTGGACTGAGACAATGTTTTACATGTTCGCTCGCAGCTTGAACGGACGGAATTCTTGTTAAACATTTTCTACAAAATTCTTGTTTGCCATGATCTGTTGTAGTATGCGCCAATAATCTACTCATTGTTCGTATCAATGTGTAGTGCGGTAGCCCTGCCAGTGAAGACATCAGGAGTAAGTCTACATGATTTTTGTCTGGTTCACCAATCGACGGACTATTCTTAGACACTCTGATAGGCACCAAATTTGTTTCCTCAGACCATGTGTATACGTTAACAGTTATTGGGTGATTCTGTTCTTCAAACTGATCAATTTTGTCTAAGCTAACAGGAAAGGATATTCCACTGAAATTAAGATCATTGATGTAAGGTTGATAGTTAGATACTCTCTCTGCGTTTTTGCGGAGTACATGCAGCCTTGCAAGAACACACCACATAAAACATTTGTTGTCTGAATTCTTTATGTTCAGAACTGCTCTCTTTGCAACTAATGTTGGAGGCAGTGGAATGTAAGACTTGCCTACAATCGGCTCATACTTAGCCTGTCTTAATCTGATGTCTAGGACTTCACCCTCTGACCAACCAGAGCCTCTCATTTTAGCTGCTTCAGAGGCTTCATTAAACTGTATAAGCAGCTGGTCTGCCCAACCAGGTGTTAAGTCATTATGAGAAAGAATAGTCTGCTGTTTAGTTGAGACCCAGACTTCTAGATTTTCTTCGTTTATTGTTATATAGTCGATTAAAACAACTAACCTTACTTTAACTGGAGGGTTTATTGTTAGTTTACTTGGAACTTGAGAAATAGCATTACAACGCTTGCCTGTACGTTTGTTGGATCAATAACTTCTAAAACGACCTCATTTAAAGCTTTTGACAAACGCTCTTCCTCGAGCATTGCTTCAAACAATTCATCTGAACCTTCATATATCTTAGCCATGTTGAGTTTCTTTTCTAACTCAAAATATTTATTTAAATTAAAAAAAAATACTTAATCAGAATCAATATCAACGGTCTTTTTGTGCTTGGACTCGTAAACTAAAGTATAAACGCCCTTTGGGGTTGTTAATGTGAGCTGTTTAGAACAGAGTTTAATGTTTCGTTTACTTTTTTTAAACATTCCTTTTTTATCTGGTCGGTGTCTGGCTGTTGAGAAAAAGTTGCCCTTGCCTTTCTTTGAAGATCAAACTTTTGTCTTTTGTAGTCCTCAAAATCAGCCTGTAGGCGACTAAATTCTTCATCCGTGATGTTCGAGTCGGCAAGTGCTTTATTTATTGTCAGTTTGAAGGAACTAAGTTTAGCTGTTATTAGTTGAACTATAGCTGTGTGCTTTTGGAGTTTAGTTTTTATTTTTTTGCTGGCAGCACTTACAGCCAATGAACATAAACCAAAAGCTAAAGGCACACCACCTAGAGGTATAGCTACCGGTGCACCTACGCCTGTTGCTAAGAGACCTACACTTGTTCCTGCTGTTAAAGCACTAGTGATCGATGCTCCAGTATTAACATATGTAACAGCATTAAAGACAGCAGAATACCTTCGTTTGGTCTTGCTGTATTTTGAAAGGTCCTGCTCTAGTTGGGTTTGCATTTGTGTAATGTTGGTTAATCTGAAAGTTTTTATGTCTACAGCAACAGAGTTCTCTTCTTTGGGCACTTTTGGATAAGTCGTAACAGACATGCTTTTTTAAAATAAAAATAATTTAGTATTGGATATCTTTTAATCTGTTATCTTGAATATTCAGCTGCGCATCATATATTAAAAACAAATGTACATTAAGCGGTTTATCACTCTCTTTTTCTTTATCAATTTGAATGTTTATTACGTCTTTAACTGTTCTCCCACTCCCATGCAACTGATTATCCTCTGTTGACCTTAGGTCAATCCATAAACCGTATTTCGTTGTTAAATATTCATCAAGTCTAACACTGTGAAGGTGTAGATCTTTAGACACAAGGTCTACTGTTGGACTTCTAGACCTCCCGCCTCCAAACAATTTTCTTATTTCATCAAAATGATGATAAGGTTTAAGCCCGCTACCGTAGACTTGGTTAGGACTACCCTCAATTGAACATTGTACTTTCGTTATTTTAGGATTGATAAACTTTTCACTTTGTCTTTGGTATGGTTCTTTATCATCTTCACACAGCAATAAAATACCTTTAAGGGATCGTGCTGCGGCACTAAAACTAAAGTTCCATATAGTGTCTGCTCTGCTTTTAGGATATTTTGAATGATGAATCACTCTTTCGTAATATATTGCTAATTTTGACTGATATTGTTGCTCAATCAGCCTTGCTAAGTTAGGGTTGCTAACAATGTCAAACTCTAACGAGATGTCGAAAATGCTGTACTTGGAATCAGAGTCTGTAGATTTAATGACACGTTTGTATTCATTAAAAGTTAGTTCATATGACAATCTGTCTTTTAATGCTCCTTGAAAGTATGGCGCATGCGCTTTTAACAACTCAAAATCTAAGGGTATAGAAAAACGATTTCCATAAGCAAAACTTACAGCTTCATACTTGTTGCCGGCTTTAGCATCTTCGGCGTCTATTCTGTGTTTTAGTGCTTCGTTATTTTCGATTCCTTGAAACGCAAGATCGGCCCTTTCATTCGCGGTTAGCCATAGATCAGAATAGATTAGAAATATGTCTGCATTGTGTAAAGAAAATATTTCTTGCCCCTCAAGTTTTATAGAAATTTTCTTAACGATTGCCCGTCCCAGATTCTGTACAACTGTCCTGTTTACGTCTGTTGCTGAATCAAGTTCTATTTTGAAAGTAAGCCGTGCAGATCCCGGCACAATCACTTCATCTGCTCCTAGGTCTGGAAATTTAACAGTAAGAATTTGATCTGAATCAATAGTAGATGGATTATTTGGAACAATAATATTCTGTTTATTTCCCTTCACGCCAAAGGGCTCCTTCAGTCTTCTATGCGGGTCAAGAATCGAGCCATATGCTTGTGACATTTTTTTTATAAAACAAAAATAAAAAGTTAATTATTTAAAAACATGGCAGACATTGAAGGTGAAGAAGATTATGATGTTTTTGATCCTGGAGACGACATGAGTGAAATGACTCCTTTGACACATCCATTGCGCTCAGTGCAGCGTGAATTAACAGAAGAAAGGGCCGAAGCATTTTACAAAAGTTTAGGCCTAGAACCTCCCGAATTTATAGACCCTGATTTTGAATTAAAAGATGGCCATTTGTCTGTGAGAAACGACCAAGGGCAACTTGTTCAGCTTACAACTAAACCAGACCCATTAAAGTTTTTAGCTAAGAGTACAATTAGACAAAGACTCAGTGTGCGCGATCAAAATCGCCTTGGCATTACTAAACCAAAATTAGATAGGGAAGCAGTTGCTAAACTTCAAAACACACTACAAAAACTCCCAACAGAAAACCAAATTCAAAACATACCCCTTAAAGATTTAAGCCCAACAGCAGACAAAATAATAGAAGCAGAAACCAGTTTTTCAGAAGAAACAGTATTAAAAACTATGCACGATCCGCCGCTACCTATGAGAGAAATAACGGCCCTTGATCATGCTTTGAGAAGCATCAGAGGCGAATTAACAAACAATTTAGCAAAACTGGGTGAACTAGATGAGCATATAAAAAGAGAAAAAGAAAAACTAGTTGAGGCTGATGACCACAACTTAGGGTCTGGTGTTAAAGAAAGAATAACCCGAAGACTAAAAGATCTTGAACAAGAGAGATCAGCAAGACTAGAAGTGCTGTCTACTAACCGAGAACAATTACGAACTCAAGTGAGCAGAATAAGAGAAACTATCCAAAGAATTTTATATGAAGACACAACGTTAGCAGAACGAATAAGAACACTGTTTAGAGAGAAAGGTGTCACATTAGCAAGTGTTATAACTGCCTTAGGATTTGCAATAAGTACACTGGTGATGGCTATTACAGGCGGCGGTGGTGGTGGGGCAGTGCCACCAGGCCCGCCAACTCCGTCGTCAGATAAATCATGGGTAAAAAAACAACTTGATCATCTTGCAAGTTTATTAAAAAAAATTAGCCACTAAGGCCATAGACTCTTTGCCTGGTATAATAGGTGGGATCGTTAGCTGGCTTTTGTCTGCCGCAAGTAAAGTAGTTGGCTTTATGGCTGAGCACTTATGGGCATTAGTTGTCTTAATAGTTGGGTTACTTTATAGTAAGATAAAGACCAAGTAATCCTAGGGCAGTTAATCCAATAACAAGTGCCGTCTTTTCATATTCATGGTCATCACGAACAAAGTCCGCGTCCTCAATGGCCTTTGGGCTTTGGGCCTTGGGGATTGGATGGGGTTTTGAGGGGACTTCTTTTTTTATTGCTATTGCTGGCTTAGAATTTATGTCGTTTTTTCCGACCTTCTCTTCATTGCCAGCCACAAGGATTTCATTATTATAGTTTATTATTGTTCCTATCTGAAGTCTGAGGTCAGAAGGCAGCATGTATAAACCAGTGCCGACAGCAAAGTCTACTTTCGATCTTGCGTATTGCAAAACATTTTGGTACCTTTTAATACTTGAAGGCAAATCACTTGCAGAATTAATAGAATCCTCTAAATTTGCTAAATACTGTTTTTGGGCGTCAAAGCCAGTAGAAGGATCAATTATGTTTGATCTCGTTTGTGCTTGCGAACCTAGCAAACACCAAACATAAGTACGAATAGAGTCGTTTATTCGTTCTATTCCCGCTCTAGTTAGACCATTAGAAGTATCCAAAATAAATGTTGTCCATGCTGTTTTATGCTCTTGCTCTATGGACCCGAGGTGAACAGTTGTGCCTGAAGAGAAAGATGTGTAAGGAGGATTGTAATCATAGTTATACTTTCTGTGCACGCCCCAAAAATAAAGGGTGCCTAAACCATGATTAAGATCCAACTTTTGTCTAAAGTCTGTCTTTGGGTCAATATCAAATTCGTTACAGATCCTTTCAAAAGCCTTGTAATCTATTCTGTTGCTGAATGGATTAAACGTTTTGTCATTTGGTAATGGCGCTTGCAGTTCAGACAAAATACGTCTGAAGGTGTAATAGAAATGAAATCTATACACTGACCTCACCAAAGGATCAGGATGATTTAAATGATCAGCATACGACACTCCACACCCAGTTGATGCACAAAACACAGCAAAGTTTAACTGGTTCTGATAAAACTGCATCGGATGACTAAACCACACTTTCGGGATGTAGTCGTTTTTAATAGGAGGGTTAAGATATCTGTTCAATGGAGTACTAACCTTTACTTGAAAGGCGTCAGTCTGAGTCACAGAAATGTCGAGGGTATCAGTTGTTATATCTTTAGGACTGTAGTGAGGTCCAACAGAATATTTTGCATTAGTATATTTGAATGCACTCATTTTTAAATTTGTTTTAAAAATGTTTGTAACAATAACAACTCAAGACAGTCCTTCGTTTTTAGAGTATGCTATTGATAATAACTGCGGAACCCGAAGGGTTGCACTCCATGAAATTTTTTACAAAGTCGTATGGTTTAATATAACTGAATCCAAGGAGAATAATAAGATTACAAAATTTGATAATGGAGGAAGCAACGTTAGCCAGTTAACCATACCTGATGGTTATTACGGGTTTTGCTCGCTAAAAGAAGCAATGAGTAACTTCGACATTACTCTCAAACTTAACAATGCAAATTTGAAAATAATGTTGACATTCAAACCTGAAAAAGAAGTAGTAGGTTACCTTTTTGATGGAGAGCTAGCTAAAATGTTAGGCTTTGCAACTGACAATCAAGTCAGTCATAGATTTATAGTTACACCAGACGAAACTACTTATGAGGGAGAATATCCGCTCGATCTTGCATTACATTCATTACTCTATGTTCATTTGGACGAGCTGAGCACTGATGAAAACTTATATGATGGAAGGCCCTCAACTGTTTTAAGAGCTCTTCCATCAGGGAAAGCTGCATATTGCGATTATGAAATTATACAATTCCCTAATTTACAGTTTAAAAGATTAGCTTGTGGGAGGGTCAGATCATTTAATATAAAGATCACAGATAAAACAGGGAAAGTCGTGAAATGTGATAACCTGCACATTGTTTTAGAAATAAAATAATAAGGTGTACTAAAAAATAATGTCTCGTGGGCCAGAAGAATCAGGAGTTACATTAGCGCCTGAGAGGTGTGTAACTTTAGAATTAAAAGACCTTGCAGACGTTGAGGACTTTGAACAAAACGGTGAGATAGGCACTTTGTATGGTTTTGAGTACACTAAAGATGGTTATTATAAACGCAAAGAGGTTGACGACAACAAAAGGTTTCCTAAACTAGAACAACTACGCAATCTAGAAGCAAATAATGCGGGTCAGTATGAATATAAAATAGTTCGAAAAACTGACAACAAATGGCACTTAGAACCATATTTAGAATGGGACATAAAATTTGAATTCTTAAGCCCATTTACATTTTTTGACCGTCAAAAAAGTTTCAGAAAAGCATTGAACTCTGGCCCTTTACATGTAAGTCTTATGCCAGAGGACAACAGTCGGAAAGAGATCGAAATAAAGCCGTTTGGGGACAAACAGTACATCCTCCACAGAAGAGAATCGGTTTTACAGAAAGCTTCTACAAAATTACAGTTCATTCCACGCACAAAATTAGGAGACACGTTCACAATGATATTTAAAATTTCTGTCTTAAAAGATGAGGCGAGAAATGGAGCTCTGGGCGTCAGTGACAATCTTATGAAAGGAATTCTTATTAGCTGGCAAAACTTAGACGTTGACAAACTTAAAGTTACTGTCGTTGTTCTTTACAATGGCGAGGATATTAAGGTCATAACAACAAGCAACAAAATTGATATTAGTCTAAATAGAAACGATCTTACAGAACTGAACTGGATTAATCTTACACATTTGGGCCTTATAGGTTTTTATTATACTGAACAAGTTTTGACAGAGAGTATGATAAAAACAATAACTGGATTAGATTAAATTCTGTTTTAAAACTATGGAGCAGACGACTTTGGTGTCAATGCCGATGTTAAACTTTATGACAAAAACCCCTCATTGTTCATTGATTTGTGGACAGACTGGTTGTGGAAAAACAATATTTGTCCTCGACCTATTACAAACAGTTTATAGTTATAATTTTGATCATATTGTAATTTTCTGTCCAACACTCAAATGGAACAAAGCATATCACGACAGAAGGTTTATATGGACAGATGATGAAATCTATTTAGTTGATCCTAGCAATAAACTGAGTGAGTGTTTAGAACACTTTTATAGACAGTTTGAGGGAACGCAGACACTATTTATTATAGATGACTGTTCGGCAGAAAGAGACATAGTTAGAAAAAGAAATACTTTATCAAAACTAGCTTTCAGTGGAAGACATGCTGGGATAAGTGTGTGGATTTTATGTCAAAAATATAACTCAGTTTTAAAAGACTTTAGAGAGCAATTAAAGACAGTGGTTTTATTTCACATGAAAGATAGAGACGCATTTGATGAATGTATGAAAGAAAACGATGTTATTGAAGACGATCAAGAAAAACGAAGGATTAAGCAAAAACTTAAGTCTCAAAAGTTTTCTAAATTAGTGTTAAAAACAGATAATCCTACACATTATGTATGTTTGTAAATGTTTTTTTTTAAGTCTTACTTAGCAGAGAACTATAAAATCATCGTTCTAGGGCAACCGCCCGAAACTGGTTGAGGGCGGGTGAGCTAGAACGAAGATTTTATAGTTCTCTCTTGTTGAGGCCAAAGCAGAAACGAAAACTGCTATAGGTCTTTGAGAACCAGAGAA
Source organism: Conus canariensis (assembly GCA_033310375.1). NCBI lineage: Eukaryota > Metazoa > Mollusca > Gastropoda > Neogastropoda > Conidae > Conus > Conus canariensis. Next base: position 289,093 of record CM065746.1, read on the forward strand.
ATTTCCTTAAAAAATGTATTTGTGGCACTGTCTGACAACAAATGTTTAAAGAAAATATGTTTGTCCGCTGCGACCTGGTTAATGTTTTGAAATGGAATATGTGCATGGGATTATGTGAAACCATACTCGAAAGAATTTCAGGTAAATAACGTAAACTTTAGTCACGAAATAAAAGGGGGAACTCTCTTTAACTGGCTATGTCCCTTCATTGCCTACGCGAGAGACTGGCAAAGTCCCAGATAGTCTAATTCATGCATTTGTTGGAAAAACACGCAATAAACAATAAGCACAACAAAGCGCAACATTCACGTTGTATAAAAAACGCAGGACAAAATATCAATAAACGCAAGAAACTGAATCCATACAATCGCTAATTTAATACATAATGCAAAACAGACGAGTACATTTTCAACAGACATGTTTTCCTTAGACATTACGAATAGCAGACCTCAAAACGAAACTGCACGAAACAGCACGCCCCAACTCACAGTCAGCATGCACACGACAGTGTGTGAATAGGGGGTGAGACAATAAGAACAGTTCAAAAATCAGGGACAGGGGACAGGAGAAAGAGACAGAGACAGAAGGTGGTGAATGGGAGGTGGGTAAAAAGTGAGCTTCAACTTGAAAAACAAAACAAATACGCAAGTGTGTATGTGGGTGTCCTTGCATATGCATGTGTGTGTGTGTGTGTGTGTGTGTGTGTGTGTGTGTGTGTGTGTGTGTGTGTGTGTGTGTGTGTGTGTGTGTGTGTGTGTGCGCGCGCGCGCGCACGCGCACGCGCACGCGCACATCAAAGCATTTTCTTTGTGTGTCTAATATATGAACCTCGCCATGGACGGTCCCAAGCCCGGCTGAGAAAGAGGGAGGGTTGGGCGTAGGGTTAGCTTCCCTACCCTGTGAAAACAAGCTAGCTACAGAAACGCCAACAAGGAAATCACAGAACACTACGGCCCTGGGAGAGGATGCACCTTCAGCGGAAGGATCTATGACGAGGAGTAGTGAAAGCCAGAACCTGGAAGCTACTCAGCCGACTTCCATCCTTAGTACCAGGACCACCATCACCATCGGGACATGGAATGTACGGACCAAGGTAAGACTGCTCAAGTGGCCACAGAAATGAGGAACAATAAACTGAGCGTCTTGGGCATCGGCGAAACAAGATGGATAGGAGCAGGACAGAGGAGACTGACCACAGGAGAGCTGCTGCTGTTTTCGGGCCACGAGGAGGACAATGCGCCGCACACCCACGGAGTTGCTCTGATGCTGTCCAAGACTGCACAGAGAGCACTGACTGGATGGCAGGCTCATGGTCCCCGGATCATCACAGCGTCCTTCAAAACTAAAAAAACGCCGCCTCAACCTAAACATTGTACAATGTTACGCTCCGACGAATGACAGGAGGATGACAAGGATGACTTCTACAATAGACTCCAAACAGTTCTTCAGAGTTTCCCTGGAAGGGACATCACTGTTGCCATGGGAGACTTCAACGCCAAGATTGGCAGCGACAACACAGGCTATGAGGAGATCATGGGGCGGCATGGGTTAGGCGACATGAACGACAATGGCGAGAGATTTGCAGACCTGTGCGCCATAAGTGAGCTCGTCATAGGAGGAAGTATCTTCCCGCACAAGAGAATCCACAAGACCACCTGGGTTTCTCCCGATCACACAACTGAAAATCAGATTGACCACATATGCATCTACAAGAAGTTCAGAAGATCGCTCTTGGATGTCCGCGTCCGGAGAGGAGCAGATGTCGCTTCAGATCACCATCTGCTCACAGGGCGCTTTAAACTGAAACTGAAGAAAAAACTGGACTGGGGAAATCCCCCATCGTCAGAGATTCAACACAGTCCTTCTAAAAGACCCAACAAAGAAAGAGGAATTCAAAACTGAACTTTCAAACCGCTATCAGATCCTGCAAGAGCTGCTTGAGGAAGAAGAGACAATTGATGAGAGGTGGGGAGCAATGAAAGAGGCCTGGGTTACAACCTGTAAAGTTGTACTAGGCCATACAAAACAAAATCAAAAGGAGTGGATCTCGGCAGAATCTTTAGAGAAAATAGAAGAGAGAAAGCAGAAGAAGGCGGCAGTCAACAACAGCCGGACAAGAACAGGGAAAATCAGAGCTCAGCAACAGTATACAGGAGTTAACAAAGAAGTAAAGAAAAGTGTGAAGGCAGACAAGAGGAAGTATACTGAGAATCTGGCAGTAGAGGCAGAAGAGGCAGCGAGACTTGGCAACATGAAGAACTTGTACGACACCACGAAGAAGTTGTCGGGAAAGTTCAGCAAGCCAGAGAGGCCTGTGAAAGACAAGGAGGGAAAGGCAATACAAGGTGAGGATGGACAGAAACAGAGATGGAAAGAGCACTTTGAAGAGCTACTAAACAGGCCAATGCCAGAATATCCACCAAACATCCAGCCAGCTGAGAATGATCTTCCCATCAACTGCGGCATACCTACCAGAGAAGAGATCAGAGAGGCGATAAAGAAGCTAAGTAACAGAAAGGCTGCAGGCCCAGACAATATACCTGCAGAGGTTTTGAAGATGGATACAGAAACCACAGTAGAGATATTACACCCTCATTTTGCAAGATTTGGGAGGAAGAACAGGTCCCGACAGAATGGAAAGAAGGTTACCTGATCAAACTGCCGAAGAAAGGTGACCTCAGCTCATGCACCAACTACAGAGGCATCACATTGCTGTCAGTCCCAGGAAAAGTATTCAACAGAATCCTATTGGAAAGGATGAAGGACCAGGTAGACGCACATCTCAGAGATCAGCAAGCGGGCTTCCGCAAGGACAGATCCTGCACGGACCAGATTGCCACACTCCGCATCATCCTCGAGCAGTCGTCGGAGTGGAACTCACCACTGTATATCAATTTCATCGATTACGAGAAGGCTTTCGACAGTGTCGACAGAGCATCCATTTGGAAGCTGCTGCGACACTATGGCGTACCACAGAAGTTCATCAACATCATCCGAAATTCTTATGAGGGGATGACCTACGGAGGTCAACTTACAGATGCTTTTGAAGTGAAAACAGGGGTGAGACAAGGGTGCCTTCTCTCACCGTTCCTGTTCCTTCTTGCTATAGACTGGGTCATGAAGACGTCAACCGCAGGCAAGCGCAATGGCATCCAGAGGACTCTTTGGAAGCAGCTGGACGACCTAGACTTTGCCGATGATTTGGCCCTTCTCTCACACACCCAGCCACAGATGCAAAACAAGACCACAACAGTGGCAGAAACTTCATCCAGCATTGGACTGAACATCCACAAAGGAAAGAGCAAAGTCATGAAAGCCAATGCCACAAACCAATACCCCATCATGCTAGAAGACAACGCGCTGGAGGAGGTGGACAACTTCACTTACCTTGGCAGCGTCGTCGACATACAAGGTGGTACAGATGCTGATGTCAGAGCCAGAATCAGGAAAGCGAGAGCAGCCTTTCTCCAGCTGTAGAATATCTGGAACTCAAATGTCATCTCCAAGAAAATCAAGATAAGGATATTCAATAGCAACATCAAATCAGTACTTCTTTATGGAGCTGAGACGTGGCGAACCACAGTTACCATCACCAACAAAATCCAGACTTTCATCAATTCCTGTCTGAGGCGCATACTGAGGATCCACTGGCCAGACAGGATCAGCAACGAGGACCTGTGGCAGCAGACGAACCAGAAGCCAGCCGATGCAGAGGTTCTTCAAAGGAGATGGAGGTGGATAGGCCACACCCTAAGAAAGCCTGCTGACAACACCACCAGGCAGGCATTGTCCTGGAACCCGCAGGGGAAAAGAAAGAGAGGCCGCCCAAGGAACTCCTGGCGCCGAGACCTGCAGGCAGACGTTACAGCGTTGGGGAAAACCTGGAACCAGCTGGAGAGAATCGCCCCGGACCGTAGTGCCTGGAGGACCCTTGTCGGCGGCCTATGCCCCAGAAGGGGTTGTAGGCGTAAGTAAGTAAGTAAGTAAGTCTAATATATGCCTATCTTAAGTGTTTTGTTTCACCACTTGCTTTTGTTTCGTTGTTGTTGGGTATTTTCTCTTCTTTTTGTTTTTGTTTTTAACGTACCTGTCTTAGTATGACGTGACATATGTTGATCTCTCTGTCTCTCTAGCATTCTCTGTCTATCTGTCTCTATCTGTCTGTCTCATTCTCTCTCTCTCTCTCTCTTCTCTCTCTCTCTCTCTCTCTCTCTCTCTCTGCTCTCATTGTTTCACCCCCCCTCTCCTTTCCTTGCTCCACATCCCACCCGTGTGTGTGTGTGTGTGTGTGTGTGTGTGTGTGTGTGTGTGTGTGTGTGTGTGTGTGTTGGTTCGTGTGTATGTATGTGTTTGTACATGCACAAACACACACACGAGACATCCAAACATTCACTTACATGCATGCGCGATCAAACTCGCATCGTACATGTGCTTGCCCACACACGCGCACACACACACACACACACACACACACACACACACACACACACACACACACGCACACGCACACACACATACACACACGCACACTCACACGCTGGTGTACTGCAATAGTGTGACTCATATCATGTGGAACGCAGACGAAAACGAATATCATCTCCCCTACCCTTCACCTCCCTTCTTCTCTGTCCCTGTTCCCTCTCAGTCTTTCTCCATGTTAATATTACGAAACAGGTGGGATGGCTAGGCCACATCACCTGTCTACCAAAGAGACTAGCAGTTCACCTGCCTCTCTACCATCGCTCACTTTCCTCCTCCGTCCCCTATGTTTTTCCCATGTTGATATTGCACAGCAAGGTAAAGTGGTAGACCACACACCCTGTCTGTTACGTCTCCCCCTCGTCTCCCCTTCCCCTCTCATTCCCACCCTTCCCACTAGGAATATAAGGGAAGGTGTTGCGGAGGAGCTCTTCACCCTGCAGCCTCCATCTGCCTTGAAGCCGTCAGCCCTCTCCATCGGGTGTTCAGTGTTTACCAACAGCTACGCCTGCCAACCGATCCTTTCTCTGCGCTACGTGGCACTTTGCAGTGTGAGAACAAGTAACCGTCTGTGTTGTATTGTCTGTGCATGTTGTTTCCACTTTTCTGATCAGACACTGCTATCTTCACTGATCTGTGCGTCAGTCTGTAGTTACTTTTGCTTGATGTTTTATGAATGCTTTATGGAAACAAGGTCGGCAATTCGAGAATGACCTAAAAAGATGATCTAAAACACTTTTCCACCCTACTGTCATAATTATTTTGATGCATGAATGTTGGAAAAATAGTCAATCAAAAATGTCATTCAAACTCGTAAAATTTTAGTCATTTTGAAATGAAAAATAAAACCAAAACATATGATGAGAATTAGCGCTTCCTTTTTGCCTAGATCTAGTGTCGAGGAATGGCAGCTACATTCAGCTTGTCCCAACAGAGAGAGACTCAACCACAAACACACAAAACAACTTAAGAATGTAATTTCTCACGATTTTCTACTATGTCCACCACTGTCACACCTACCTTTTAGGAGGCAGTCTCCCCCAAACCCAAAGCTTTCATACAATACTGATGGGATAAATGGTTGTTGGGTTATACAGTCTTGAACTGTCAGCATTCTAGCTAGAGGGTGACACCAGCCTGATGGACTTCATATGTGTGGACACTCCCTAGTAGAAAGAAACTCGTGGAGAGCGTGGCAGCAGAGAGTCCTCAGAAGAGAAGCCCCCTTCAAGCAAGTGTTTCTGCCCTTATCTCCTGACACTCTAGGGGGGTTGGGCCACACCCGGTTCATGACTCCGGATGTCCCTCTGCTGCCCCTTTTCTTTTTTTTTCCCCCCATCTTGGGACGAGCCATGGCTGGGATTCGAACCCATGACCCTCTGGACATGCTCATTTTCCACTTAATGACTCGCGCTTTAACCACTGAGCCACAGGGACACCTGATACTTGTAGGGAAATTAAGCCTTATGAAGTTCACTTTTGTTCCTCCTTGACCAGATCCAGCTTGAACACCTCTCTGCCGTTTCTGCCATTGCTTTCAAGGTTTTGGTTTTTTCCTTCCCTGCAACTGAGAGCTGTTTCATGAGGCTGTATGCAGACGTTCCTACAAACCCCCTAGCTCCAATTTCTGCAGTGAGGACTTTGACCTCATAGCCTTCTCTCCTCAGGCTGTTTGCCAGATCAGCATACTTTTCAGTCTTGTAGATTTGAGCTGCCTCCATTCTGTTCTCATATGGCACCGTGAGCTCGATCATGATCAGCTGCTTGGTTGACAGAGTGGACTACTATGTCTGGTCTCATGCCACTCTTGCTGATGATCTCTGGGTGACTCTTCCATTCTGGGAGGTCTGCAGTGCACTCCCAGTCATCTGCCCCGTCCAGCAGACTCTGCCTGCATGTTTCGAGTGGCACTGTTGTTCTTGGCCATGATTTGCTGCCTCCTGCCGTGAAGAATGTTGCGGGTGCTTTTGGAGTCCTGATTTTCCCTTTTGTGGTGTTGGTACTAGCCCAGACTACTTGTACAATCTCTTTGAGCACTTGGTTGTGCCTCCATGTGTACCTTCCTTGAGCCAGGGCTACTTTACATGAGCTTAGGACATGCTCCACTGTTTGTTTTTCATGGCAGAGGGGGCATGCAGGATCGTCTGTTTTCCCCCACTTCACCAGGTTTGCATTTGAGGGCAGAAGGTCATATGCAGATCTGAGAATGAAGCTGATCCTGAGAGGGGCCATGCGCCAAATGTCATTCCAAGTGAGACTTCTTTGGAGTGCATTCTCCCACGTTGTCCATTGCCCTTGCTGGCTCTGCTGGACTGCTTTTTGGAGTCTTTTTTGGTCTTCTTCTTTTCTCATCTCCTGAATCATGATGTCTCTTTTGGCTTTTCCTTTGGCCTTTGACCACCATTCAGTTTTGGTCACCCCCAGTCCTTGTCTGTTGGTCTGTGTGTGTCCTGTTATTTCTCTGATCTTGAGACTTTCTTTTGCAGAATCCATCGCCTCTTGAACTTTCCATTTTCTGCCTGTCTTCAGCTGGGACTTGATTGCTTCTACCACCTTGTCTCCTGAGTCCTCCAGCATGCTTTGAAGTCTGATCTTCCCTGCTTTGTATTCCTCCAGGATGGATTTCAGTGGTAGTTTCAGCTTTGCTTGGCGACAGTACAGCGCTATGTCAGTCAGACAGGGTGGGACACCAAGCCATTTCCTTGTGAACTTGTTGATTTTGGCTTCCATTGTCTCCACTATGCTGGTGCAGATGTCGTATATCATAAGAGGCCATAGGAGCTTTGGTATCAGCATGAACTGCAGACACCAGACCTTGTATTTGCCAGGGAGCCCACACTGGTCAATGGTTTCCAAGCCTTCCTCCGCCATCTGCTTGGTTTCTTTTGCTCTTTGTGTGTCTTTCAGCGTATCATCATACCATCTTCCAAGGCTCTTGACTGGTTCTTCTGTGACTGTTGGAATGGCCTGGTTGGCAACACTGAAGACCACAGATCCGGCCACTTTTCCTTTCCTCAGTGAGAGACTCCGTGATTTCTTTGGCTTGAACTTCATTCTGGATGAGGCAACTATGTCGTCCAGCCTCTCCAGCACATGACGTGTTCTCGTCTTCTCTGGATGAAATCACTGTAGTGTCATCCATGAAGGCCTTGAGAGGAGGCATCTTGTATCCATCGCCAAGGTCTGTTTGTCTCGCGTTGTTTGTTGCTGCTTTCAAGATGAGTTCCATTGCCAGCACGAACAGTATTGGGGAAATTGCACAGCCCATTGCAATACCCACTTCCAAGTTGATCCAGTCTGTTGTGTACTCCTTGGTAGAGAACCGCATTGAGAAGCCATTGAAGTACTTCTTGAGCATGTCGCGGATGTTCTTTGGCACATGGTACATCTCAAGAGCCAACTGTATCATCTCATGGGGCACAGATCCATATGCGTTTGCCAGATCAAGCCACACTACGTCCAGGTCTCTCTTTTCTGTTTTTGCTTTTTGGATTGCGTCCCAGATCATTGTGGCGTGTTCTACACAGCCAGCCACGCCTGGGGTGCCACCTTTCTGGACTGACACATCCAAGTACTTGTTTTCCATCAGGTACTTGGTCAGCCTTGCTGCCATGACAGAGAAGAAGATTTTCCCTTCAACGTTCAGTAGTGATATTGGTCTGAACTGGCTGATGTCACTTGAGTTTTGCTCTTTGGGGATGTACACACCATCTGCCGTCATCCACTGGCCGCTGATCTTCTGATTTCTCCAAGCCGATCGCAGCAGCCTGTGGAGCCACTCCAGCACCTTGGGACATTTCTTGTAAAGCTGGTAAGGTATTCCGTTTGGCCCTGGTGATGATTTGGCTCTGGCTTTGTCGACCACCTTCTTGATTTCCGCCAACGTTGGAGGCTTGTCATTGAACTGTTCCTCAGGGTTGGTTGGCCACACCAGACCTTGAATGTCGAGTGGTGCTTTGCTCTGTGGGTCAGAGTATGTTTTCCTCAGATGCTGCTCAAGAACTCCTTTGTCCACACTTAGGGTCCCAGATTTTGGCTGCTCAAACAGTGTTCTGGCAAACTGGAAGGGGTCTCTGAAGAAGCGCTCTTGTGTCTTCTTCTTTTTGCTCTTCCTCTTCCTCGCAGATTCCGCTTTGCTGAGGGCGCTGTGTTTTTCTTTCAGGTCTTTCCACAGTTTTTCCAAGCCTTGTTTTTCAGCTGGCAGTGCGGTCTTCATTTGCATCTTGAGGTTTTTCTTTTGGACCCTGATCTTGTCCATCTTTTCTTGGCGTCTGGATTTCTTTGGAGGTGTTTTCTCTTTGGGTAGTTTTGCTCCATAGGCGTCTCTACATGTGGCATACACAATGTCCCCATATGTGGCTAGTTTGTGTTCCAGGGTGCTTTTCCCTATCAGTGCATCGAGTCTTTGGACGATTTTTGCATCCAGTTTCTCCCAATCTTCAGTTTCGTTTGCTCGTGGCAGGTTGAGTTTCAGGCGCCTGGCATCGAGGGCCTGTGCAAATTCCTCATCCGAACCAACAGCGTGGATGTCCTTGGCACTGTGGTTTAAATCCTGGCCTTGGTCTTCCGACGTCTTATCTGCTGATGCAGTGTGCTGCTGCTCATTCAGATGAGTCTTCACACATCCCATCTTTGTTCTGTGGATCTTCATGCCACGGGTGGTAGCGGTAGTGGTAAGGACATCCACCGCCCTTCCCTGATACAAAGCTGTGTCAGGATGATCATACATAATTAATTGATACTAGAACTCCTTTGCATGGATTCTCAAGTATTTCACATTCAGAAATTCTTTTCTTTTTTTTTTGAATTAGGAAAAAAAAACGTTCGTCACATTCATCGCATTTTCGCCAATCACAGGTACAAAATACAACAAAACCAATTTGCAGTAAAGAAAAGAAACGAATACATGTCAATATATTATCGTATCTAGTTTCAAATACATTCTTCACACTTATCCTGTCAGTCAATGCAAATGAAAAGGCCACTTTTAACGGGCAATTTATGACTCCTGGTTCTCTATTGTGTGACAAAGTACCACTTGATTACTTTAGCAGGCAAAACGAACAAATATTGTTCAATGTTTGCAACATTCTATTAATATGACAGCTTTCATTCTGATTTGTTTCACTGATCCTACTCTCAGTTTTCATACCTGACTTGTGATAATCAGGAGACTTGTATATTGGCCAGCTTGCTTAGAGGAGAAAGTATCACTTTAGTTTCTTGTTCCCACTGCTCACTCACTGATTCTGATCTTTTGAACACACACACACACACACACACACACACACACACACACACACACACACACCACACCACACTTTCTATTTATTACAAAGAAATATGGGGATAGAATTGTTTGCAAAAAAACACTCACCATCAGTTGGATGCAAAGCTTGAGATGTGGGTCCTGTCATGTGCAGGTGCCCACTGAAGTTCAGCTCTACGAAACTGGCGTTGTCAGCTGCCTTTTGTATTTTGATAAATACAGACCTTAAACTAACCTGATGAGACCTTTTTGCTGCTGTAGTCCAAGCAGAGGCATGTATCTAACTTGTGTACTAGTTAGGTTGGGAAAAGTTATGACTCGGAAAGCGCCACCATGAGTCACTTCTGTGTGTGTTGTCATTGTTTTGATTTTGCCTGACCGTCGCTTACATTTTTTCATTCTGTTTCTTTGTTATCCGATGGAAAATAAACCTAGTCAAGTTTGGTATGAAGAGAATTGTCAGGAATTGGCCAATTCAGAAATCACAAGCACGCATGAATATTATGTTCTTCACGACAGCAACCATTAATCAAACCGATAACCCCATTTCCAATGGTCACCCAGCAATGCCAAACACATTGCTGCCAGACCCGTTGTGCACAACTGACACGCTGTTCGCCGAGTTAATCGCGGTTAGCTGGCTGGTAGGGAGCGGCCTGCAGAAAGTCTCCCCTTTGTCTGACGGGAACACAGGGCTTGGCCTGTGCAGCTGCAGGAGAGGTGTTAACTCCCTTGCTTTTGCAACTAAAAGGCCTGCTCTGAGCAGCAATGGTATGGTCAGTAGGAAGAAACTGGAGGGACAGTACGATGATATAATAACAACAAGTACTACACCAACACACACACACACACACACACACACACACACACACACACACACACACACACACACACACACACACAATTGTAAACGAAGACTGATATGTCGAAATTCAGGAATGTTATATTACCTATAATCAGACCTTGTACTAGCTTGCATACCAAGGGCTTGATCACTATCATGAAAAGTTGTGTCAACAAACGTCCGAGTAGACAACTTTCATCAAACACTGATCTTTTTCTTTGTATTGTTTTTGGACTGCAGTGATTTGTGGCTAACTCGGTATATGGATACTGTGTATGACTGTCCCACCTGCAGTCTGTTGTTACAAAATTCTAGATACGTCTACAGAATTCGGCCATCCTTAGAATGTTGGAGTGTTAGTGAACTTAGTCTGCAGAACTACTATTATACACACGTGCACACACGCACGCACACACAGACACACGCACACACACACACACACACACACACACACACACACACACACACACACACACACACACACACACTCACAAACACACACACACACGCACGCATGCATGCACACATGCGCGCACGCACCCACACACGCACGCACGCACGCACACACACACAAGTCCACACACACACACACACACACACACACACACGCACGCACACACGCACACACACACACACACACACACACACACACACACACACACACACACACACACACACACACATACACACACACACCCGTGCGGGCAGAGAGAGAGAGAGAGAGAGAGAGAGAGAGAGAGAGAGAGAGAGAGAGAGAGGAGAGAGAAGAGTTATACACTGAAGAGCCATAGAATATGACATTTTTTTTGGTGATCAAAGGCCATGAGATTGATTAAACTGGTGTCATAGTGTTCTGTAATCAAGAAGAAAACATTTCATTTCACCTATCTTGGGTTGTGAAAGATTAGCAGCAATAACAACACATATCATTAACAGTTCAAACATCAACAATAACCAAACACAAACGCACAACATGCATAGTACGAGTGAGATGCAAACATTTAATGACTGCACAGATAAGAAACCCACGATTACATTTCCCTTGTTTGTTTTTTTTAACTTGCCAATGTTGAAGCACACCATCCTGCTTTGAAACTTAAGATGGCAAGACTGTTTTTTATCCTCTACTAGAATTAATATTCATAGTGTCAGCTAGACCCAGGAGATGCAGACATATGTACTGATGACTAGGAACTTCAGTGAACACGTTCAGAAACGAATCGTTCAATAAATCAAAAATTCAAGAGGATGAAACCAAACTGTGCAGTTCCATTCTTCCCATTCTTCCCACAGGTGCGTGGAAGACTAGTACAATCAGCCCTGGCTAATGAAACCAGACTGACTGATTCCAAACTGTTGGCATGGGCCAGCCAGAGCTGAAACTTTCCTGAAGAAATGCCTCTGACAGAACCCATTCCCAGAACTATGTGACCATAAACATAGACATGACTTTAGCTGGCGTGGAGGGAGTGTTTTGTCAGCCATAAGAACTGACAGCATTTTAGCTAGTGTTGAGGATGTGTATGTCTTATCCACAAAACCGAAAACGCTCGAGTCGGTGTGAAAGATGTGTTTGTGTTATTCCTCAAAACTGACATCACTATAGCTGGTGTGAAGGATGTGTTTGTGTTATCCACTGGAGTCGGTGTGAAGGATGTGTTTGTGTTATTCCTCAAAACTGACATCACTATAGTTAGTGTGAAGGGAGTGTTTGTGTCATCCCTCAAAACTGACATCACTATAGTGAGTGTAAGGGTGTGTTTGAATCATCCCTCAGAACTGACATCACTGTAGTGAGTGTGAAGGGTGTGTTTGTGTCATCGCTCAAAACTGACATCACTATAGTTAGTGTGAAGGGTGTGTTTGTGTCATCGCTCAAAACTGACATCACTATAGTGAGTGTGAAGGGTGTGTTTGTGTCATCGCTCAAAACTGACATCACTATAGTGAGTGTGAAGGGTGTGTTTGTGTCATCGCTCAGAACTGACATCACTATAGTGAGTGTGAAGGGTGTGTTTGTGTCATCGCTCAAAACTGACATCACTATAGTTAGTGTGAAGGGTGTGTTTGTGTCATCGCTCAAAACTGACATCACTATAGTTAGTGTGAAGGGTGTGTTTGTGTCATCCCTCAGAACTGACATGACTATAGTTAGTGTGAAGGGTGTGTTTGTGTCATCGCTCAGAACTGACATCACTATAGTTAGTGTGAAGGGTGTGTTTGTGTCATCGCTCAAAACTGACATCACTATAGTGAGTGTGAAGGGTGTGTTCGTGTCATCTCTCAGAACTGACATCACTATTGTTAGTGTGAAGGGTGTGTTCGTGTCATCCCTCAGAACTGACATCACTATAGTGAGTGTGACGGATGTGTTCGTGTCATCCCTCAGAACTGACATCACTATTGTTAGTGTGACGGATGTGTTCGTGTCATCCCTCAGAACTGACATCACTATTGTTAGTGTGACGGATGTGTTTGTGGCAGTCCTTATTACTGCCATTTCTATAGCTGGGTGGGCAAGAGGGTCGATGGGGGTGAGATGCAGATGGAAGGCAAGTACAGGGCTGAAGAGGCGTAATGGGTGGAGTGAGTCAGAGTAGGAGGATGGATGGAGATGGGAGAAAAACGATTTAATTGGAGAAAAGGTGAGTTGGGAAGGGATGAAAAACAATTAAGTTCACGTCAATTCTGATTTATTCGTTTGATTTTTTTTCTCTTTTTACTGAATCCATACATTGAAAACCTAAAGGAGAGATGGTGGAGTGGAGATGAGAAAATGGTTAGGGGAATGGTGTCTTTGCTTGAGCCCTGCTGCTATATAAGACATGGTAGAGGCCAAGCTGCTTTATCCCTGCAAATACACTTCGTATTGCTCAATAAACCTTAGGACATCAATTGCTCAGCAAGTAAGAATTCATGTTCCTTGTTTGTAGCATTGGACACTGTGCGCATTTTCTCTTTGATTCTCCTTGGCTAGCGTGGTTGATATGTAGAGAATCATGAACAAATGTCACAGTTTTACAATACTTTGCTTGCAGTGAGACTTTTATCCATTTTGTATTTTAAGTTCAGTTGTAGTTTCATGTTACTCAGGCAGATTAGCCCACCAGTATGAGAGCAAATACAGAACCCTGATTAATGAAGCGCCTGTGGAAAGCGTAGGTGATATAAGCTCCAATGTGTTTGTGGTCCATTAATCTTGAGACCAGTCGTTTAACTGTTTTAAGCATACTAAAGTATTGGCAGGTTGTCTATCCTTTGGGCCATGACCATTTTTTCCCTGAACCATAATACCATTTGCTACAGCAAATGCAGACACATTGCGGCAACTTGCCATGAACTGGCTGTCGGAGCTTGGACCATATGTTTTCAGCCAGCAAGTCAGGTTTTTTGGTTTTCGTCTGCTATAAAATTTTTATTCTTTTGTTTAGTAGTGGCTTTATTTCAAAATTTAAAAAAATCAAAGTACAATATTTAATGACTTACTAGTTTTGTTAATCCCAAATAACATTTATTGAAATCTCTGTCATGAAATGACGTGTGTTTCTTCCAACTGGGATTTTTCCTACTCCATCACGTAGATTGGCCACGGAGTATGTAGAGATCCTGCGTTTTATCAAATATTCACCTAATCATCATTTGGAATGTTCGCTACTGTCCTAGTCGTTGTTTATGGTGAATGTAATTGAAGACAAAAAAACATTAATTCTTTTTGCCAGGGGATTATCTACATTGTTTATGTGTTCTTGGATTACTGGTTATGTGTTCCGAGCATGGTGTTAACTTTGAATTGATTAAACTGTTCGTATTACTTTTTAAAGATGCTATTCTTTTATTGTCTGAAACAGTGTCTAGCTTACAAAGACAATTGAACAGCTTGCATTCAGCTGCGACAAGACTGGAACTTAAAGGCAACATGACAAAAACCAGCATCATTGTTTTTGGCAAAGAGGGCCACTTGGCACGTACTGAGACTTGGACGTATTGAAATGGGACTGTGGCCGTAGTTATTTCATATAAATACCCCAGGATTTACTTTTCAACGCGATTCCGTTTTAGTTCAACATGCAAAGATACTATTAATAAGGCAAAACAGCAGCTATGATAACCTTCGTGTGCTGAAATTTGGGCGTTTTACAGTGGTACTGACATTGAAAATGTACATTTATTTGCCATGAAACGTTTTTTGAATGTGGACACCAGAACTCCAAATGATTTTCTGTATGGTGAGTTGGGAAGATTTCCGATCAATGAAAACTCATATAGAAGAGATATTAATTACTGGCTTCAATTAATGTGAATGAACGAAAGTAGGTTACCTTTGAAAGCTCATAAAATATTGCATATTCTGGACGGAAGTGGCAAGAAGGCGTGGATATAAATGTCCGTCAGTGCTTAAATTCATATGGATTTACGTTTGTTTGGGATAATCATGGTGTTCAGTGTATTTCAAGTTTCGTAAAATCCTCAAGACAAAGAGTTATAGACTGTAGGTGGCAGGATTGCCAGGGTCACATATACACCAGTGATAGATTTGCTGGATATCGACAATTCAAAACTACGTGCGTTGTTGAACCACATATTGGAATTTGTATGAACAGATTTGTAAAAAGTGCTTTGACTAAGTTTACATTTGATATTTCAGATATTGCCTGTAGTCGTTTTAGGTATAAACTTAACCATGAACAAGAAGTGTTATGTGGATTGTATAGTAGTGCTAAAGAGGATGAAATTCATTTCCCGTTTTGTTGTCCCGTTCCTCATGATCTTAGAGAGAAACTGATTAAAGCTAAATAGTTTGATAATCCATGTAGCTTTCGATTTATTCTGCTAATGTCATCAAGAAATGAAGCCATACTTTTAAAACTGACAACGTTTATCTATGAAGCTTATGAATAAATTATTCATATTCGTATTCGTTCTTGGAAAATCGTCTTGTTCTTTAACCTGGAAAGAGATTTATTTCAGTCAAGTTTGCATCTCTACAATCGTCATTGTCTTTAATTAACATCGGAGTTGTCCCAGCTTCTAGTGAGTCCAGCGACCAAACTTTGACCTAAACTGGAACTTCCAATGTGTAACATCAAGTGATGCAAATCTGGCAGTGTCGACTCAAGAATTTTGTATAGTCCGTTGATCTTTCTATCACACTATATTTGGATTCTTGCAGCACTACTATCGTCAGTTATGACCAAACTTTGACCCATCGGATTGATATTGCTGTTCTTGAACTATTATCAGAAATCATCATCACCACCATAGACTGTTAGCTAGTACATTTCACCAACATGACTAAAACTAAAGAATAGTCCCGTGAATCTTTGTAGAAGTACTGTAATCAATCCTGCACCGTGTCTGCTGATGGATGTGACTTTGTTATTGGAAGTTGAAGGCGTCATATTACTATCAGCTTAAGCTTGTAATGAACTTGTGTAGACCGTCAACTCACTATTTGATCATTGAAACGCTGAATATTCATGCATCATACGGGCCAAGACCAGGGGGAAATCTCTGGGTTACTTTCTTCTTCTTTTTTGCATTATCTATTTTAATGTAACTCATATTATTAGTTTATGTCAATGACTGAATAAGCCATATTAGAACATCCATCGATCGATTTTATTTGCTGTGTAGTCTTCCTGTCTTGGTAGAAAAGCGAAATAGCGTTCCTTCCGGGCCCAGATCGGCCTCACCAGCCACCTGCGGACCCACACTCAGCGATCTTCCATCTGAGATTGAAGTCACGGTCATCTTCGAAATCGAAGCACGAACAACAACAGCAGCAGCAGCAACAGCAACGACAACAACAACAACAACAACAACAACAACAACAACAACAACAACAAAGCTAAATAGTGTAAAGTAGACTCTGCCTTTACGTGCAAACCATTGAAGTCGTTGGGAAAAGTTTATGTCTAATCTTCTTGTGTCTTTTGCCCCAATGATCTTTACTACCACACCGACTACAGCCGACGCAAAACGTCACATTGATTTGTGGAATGCATTTCTAATAAGCATGATATACATGGGATGATATCGTTTCAGAGCACATGCGATATCAATGTATTCATTTTTTTTTTTTTTTTTTTTTTTGTATGTTTATGTATCTATATATCTATGTGTTTAATCATTTATTTATCTATATCTCTTCTCTTTAGTATAATGTTCATGTCATATTTGTGTTTATCTTCATTTGGAGTACCTCTTTATTTCTCTCTCTCTCTCTCTCTCTCTCTCTTTTCTCTCTCTCTCTCTCTCTCTCTCTCTCTCTCTCTCTTCTCTCTCTCTCAGTCACAACTGTAACTCCCTCTGATTATAAACGTTAAGACATTTTGCCTCTGAAATGGAAACTCACTTAAAACCAAGCCATTTTTATGGTTAAGATAATGTCCAATCATGCACCACCAACCCTGTAAAATAAATGTGAAATGAACCTGATTCGCAATGTCAGAAAGGTTAGATACCCCTACCGAGGATTGATCTTTTTAAATCTAGCCTCATTTATTCTGGTGGCTGTTTGTGGAATGACCTACTGTCTTCATTTGATGTGAATTCTAGTCTAAACGTTTTCAAAAGACAATACTTCTCATATGTGAGGCTAAGTTTTCTAAACAGTGTGATAAATAATAGCATTATATGACTGTTCTTTACACATTTTCAAAATTATTTGTATGGATTCAAGTGCAAGTAATCTTTAAATGTCTGTGAACGTTCTTTTGTGTTCCTTCCTTCCCCCTTCTATGTCTCTTCTGATGACAAACTCTTCACCTTTCCACCTTTCATTGACGTCCTTCACTTTCTTCTTTTCTTTTATGTATTTGCAAAGTTGAATTCTTTGTGTGTGTGTGTGTGTGTGTGTGTGTGTGTGTGTGTGTGTGTGTGTGTGTGTGTGTGTGTGTGTGTGAAGTTGCTTGTCTTATTTATGGATTGCTTTTTGTATTTAAGTCTAGCATTCGTTTCACTATGTAGATAGTTCATTTAATTTTGAAGTCACATATTATCATTCTATTTTCTTTTTACTTCGAGGACAAGATGTAAAAAAGCCTGTATTGTGCATATTCTTTTCCCTCATTAAAACGATTCGTTCATTCGTTCGTTCGTTTCTCTCTCTCTCTCTCTTCTCTCTCTCTCTCTCTCTCTCTCTCTCTCTCTCTCTCTCTCTCTCTCTCTCTCTTATATGTATGTATATATGAATGCATGTATGTATATATGTATGTATGTATTCATGCTTGTATGTTTTGTATGTATGTATGTTTGTATATATGGAAGTATGTATGTGTGTATGTATATGCATGAATGTATGCATGCGTGCATGTATATGCATGAATGTATGCATGCGTGTATGTATGCCACACACACACACACACACACACACACACACACACATATATATATATATATATATATATATATATATATATATATATATATATAATCTTCATTCCTAAAGAAGCCCTTGTGGCGAAAGCTTGGATCAATAAAATCGTCCCTGTGGGAACAGATGTTCAACTTGTTTCAGTATTAATTTATCAAAATCTGTCTGTTGGCATCGTTTTGTTCAGGTGTGGTGCGGGTTTTAATGAAAATTTTACCTGTGAAAAAATGTATGCATATAACACGGCTTGGTTGTCTCCTTTGCTTTTTAAAAATTTTTGTCTTATATTTTGGCCTTTTTGGAACCTTCTGAGACAGGAAAGCTACAGACAAATATACACACTATTATACACACACACACACTCACTCACACACACACACACACACACAACCACACACACACACACACACACACACACATACACACACACACACACACACACACACACATATATAATATATATATATATATTACACGCTCTCTCTCTCTCTCTCTCTCTCCTCGCTCTCTCTCTCTCTCTCTCTCTCTCTCTCCTCTCTCTCTCTCTCTCTCTCTGTGTGTGCTTGCGTGCGTAGTGTATGTGTGTGTTCCAAATTATGTACGTACTTCGTCATATTCATTTTACTGTCTGTTTTTATACATGCTAATTTGTGTACGTTATAGTACATTTCCATGTATTCCCCCAGCTCGGCCCATCCCCACTCTCTCCTTCCCCTTCATTATTGTTATTTTCATTTTTATTTTTATTTTTTGTTTGTTTATTATTATTATTTTTTTTTTTTCATTTCTCTTCTATTTTCACTTGATGTTCCATTATGATTGCATGACCGCTTTGTTTACTTGTTTGCTTTCTCACATTATTTTATTTCACTGCATGTTGTAGTCCCTACTCAGGGCGAGGACTGGATGTAAAAAAGCACGTCAGTGCTTATCTATTATCCTCGTAAATAAAGAATTTTGTCTTGTCTCTTTCACACACACACATACACATACACACACGCGCGCGCGCGCGCGCACACCACACGCACACACCACACACACACTCACACCACACACACACACACACACACACACACACACACACACACACACACACACACATACACACAGCAGAGCAGGAGCACGCACACAAGCACTGTATCTAATTTACTCTCTTGCTCTCGCTCTTTCTCTGCCTTTGCCTCTGTCACTGTCTGTCTATCAGTCTCTCTCTGTTCTGTACAGGAATCTGACTACAAGCACAATGCTGTGTCTTCCGGTCTTCATCATCCTTCTTCTGTTGGCTTCACCTGCAGCTCCAAACCCTTGTAAGATGAGTTTTGTTGTCAGTGAAGGTCTCTCCTTTCACAGTCTCTCACAACCTTTCAGTGTACGAACAGTAAGCTACAAGACTCGTGGGACCTCTGTATTCACTTTTCTTTAGTTACGGCCAGGAAGAACAGGCTGGCAGATGGACATGTGACGGAGAGAGAGAGAGAGAGAGAGAGAGAGAGAGAGAGAGAGAGAGAAGAAGACAGACAGACAGACAGACAGACAGACAGACAGACAGACAGACAAAGACAGGGACAGAGAATGGAACTGAAGAAGGTAAATCATTGAAAAATCATAGTAGGAATGTGACTGTTACGTTAATTATATATATATATATATATATATATATATATATATATATAAACAAAGCTTGCTCTTATGTCTTAGATTGAAGAAATAGGGGAGATAAGCGTTCATATCTGCAGTGGTAGATGATTCTGCCTAACTAACAGTATGTGCTTGAGTGGGTGAATGGGGAAAAATAAAATAAATGCTTCTCAATATATATATATTATATATATATATATTTTATGAAGTGGCCACACTCTGAAAATTAACCTCTACTGTTTCCCTTCCTTGTTTCTTCTTCTTTTCCACAAGCGACAGGCACCTCACCTGCCATTGCTCATTCTCTCGCAGTCCTGACATGAGGCATGAGAGAATGTAAATATCTATGTTCTAACCCACCATCTTATTTTGCACGAAAACCCCCTTTTCACAAACAAATCTCGTCCTTCTCATGCTACTTTTTGCCAAAATTAACACCTTTTTTACAACCAAAATTAACATGCAAAAACCTCCAAAAATCGAAGTAATCGTTATTTTAAAATGGGGGGGGGGGGGGGGGGGGGGGGGGGGCTTACATGCAAAATAAGATAGGGTGATTTAGAACATAGATATTTACATTCTCTCCTGTTAACGCCCGCGAGAGTAAGACCTTACTGTTTTTCTAGCATGCTCTTTATCTCAAGCACTACTAACAAATCAGAACAAACAACTGGCTTTCCGTCTTGGTTAGTTATTTTTATACACAATGAATGTATATCCTCACCAACTAATTCTTAAACTGACTATTTTCACCAAATGTATATGACTGATAATCGCAAAACCCCGCCTCAAGTGATGGCAATACTCTTAGAATCGTAGATGGATTTCCATTATATAAATTAGTATCTGTTTTTAATTCACTTAAATGAACATACAACCTTGGGTTAATTAGAAAATCGGATGGTCTATTGCCAACATACTCATAAAGACCCCACTCTAAGTACTTATGGGTGTTAACGCTATACGTTTCACCACTATCATAAAAGCCCAAAATTCGTGCAAGGCTTCTAGGAAAAACGTACTCCCTTCTTTCGTCTGGAAAGTTCATAGTAATTATAAGATTTGCCTCATTAATTTTTAACCGAATGCCAAAATTGCCAAATACTTCTCTTAAAGAGCAAAAGTTGTAGTAACCATCAGGTATTTTTAACTGCTTTAATAAATTACCTTGCCCGTCCATAATATTCACCCAGTTATTCTTAGCTTTTTCAGATATATTAATCCACTTTATTTTAAAACCAATTTCTCTAAGGGCAACCCTATTATTACCGCGCCTATTGTTAATTGGATACCTTAAGAACACACTTGTGTTTTGTTTAGTTATATAAATGTGCATCCTTTTTAAATCTTTTTTTAAAATGGAACCTTTTAAATATAATGAAAATGCCACTTACGATGTAGGAGGGGTTTATGAGCCCAAATCTTTGGACTTTAGTAACCTAACCATCGCAGTGGATGAATCATATGGCTTCCAAGTTAGACTTGTAAACCCACTAACTAGATATTTAAATCCTCCAATAAAGAGTGATAGAGTGCCATCAGCATGGTCAACTCACCTCATGGTTTTTTACCAGAATCAGTTAAATTTTGCAGTTTACTGCTCAACCACCGGCTGCGGTGTTTCATATACAAACCATTTAAACCACCCCAATCTCTTAGTAAGGTCAGTATATAACTTTCATGTTTATTACCAGTATAGACGCATACTAACTGAACTACAGGTGCGCCTCCCCAACGACAACGCGTTTAATCCATTTCTCAGCCCAATGGACTATAATGCATATGAAAGAATCTGCAACGAATTTAACATTAAACCTTCAACTGACTTTAGACAAAAGTTAGACCGCAATCACGGGTTAGGCACATTGTATTTGTGGGGCACGCATAGAGAATATAATTTTGACTACTGGCCCGGCCACACCTCTTTTCAACCAAACAAACAAGTTAGACTGGGATCAATAGAACAAAAACACCCCAATGCCTGGGCAACATTTATCTTGGATAAAAGTGAAGGCCTAACAATGCCAGGAGTGCAAAGACTTAATGACTCCATACGCACGTACGTTTGGTGTTTATTAGGAGCGCAAGCACAGACCAAGTCTAGCATAGTGGATCAATCTACAGGCTTTGACGCCAGAAAACAATTTCTAGCCAATTTAGAAGATGCTATTAACTCTGCTGTTGATTTGCCTTCCAGCATACAAAGGTACCAAAACGTTCTTGCACATGCTAGGTCAAAGGTTGACTTTGTTGTGGGTCATGGATTATACATGCTGCCTTCTGACCTTAGACTGCAGATTGGCATGATACAGAATTATAATAATGAAATTCTCATAGCCGGAGACGACCAAAACTTAGGACACAATCAAGGTTTAAACACAAGGCCCGCACCAGCCATTTTTAAAAAAGTATCTAGCCCTGAAAGCGACCTCCCACCAGTTATAAGCAGCCCAACACCGCCTGTTGATGTATCTCACCCGACAGACACACTAGCGAAAAGACAGCCCTTGTTGTGTTTTTAACTTTTACTGGATTAGCCATACTTTATTTCACTAAAAATTAAACCGGCAGCCAGCACCCCTAACGTCCACAGATGGTCGGCCATATAACCAGCCACTTTGCCTATAGTAGACAAAACCCAACTAACAACACTGCCTATTATGCCCGGCAGAGCATCAAGCGCTTTGATAGCTAACTTCTTTAATAAAGTTTGCTAGATGGTGCAATTGTTTTCTAATCCAACTTTTACCGGGGTTAAGGCGTTGGAGGCGCTACTGGCCCCGCCGGTGCACTGCCGGTTAATGCATAAACCAGTGTAGAGATAGCAAACCCAACGGCTGTTAATATACTAACTATTGTAATCCCCTGTTCTCTGAACAAAATCCTTATTCTTTCTGCTAGCGTAGTATTTTCATAAAGTATTCTGTTTATAGTTTCTCTGATTCTGCTTGTTTGGGATGCTATTTTTTCTCTGTTAATATACAACGCTTCTAACCTGTTTGCCCTTTGTTCCATTAAATCCTCCAAGTTCTTCTGTATTTCAGCCTTTTCTTCTTGTCCTAAATTGTTATCATCAGCCAGTTTATTTTTTTTTCTTCTTCTTCCCCTCTCTCTCTCTAGCGCATTAAATTTTGCCAAATTGTTTTTTAGTTCTTCGTTTATAGTTGTTAAAGCAGACTTAGTAGCCCTGAGGTCACGCAGTTCAGCTTTAAGATCCCTGAGTTCACGCTCAGACAATGGAGGATCATTAATTGATTTTAAAGCTTCTTCTTCTTCAGGACTCAGCCCACGTTCTCTTTGACTAGGCAATTGAGAACCGACATTTGTTTTTAACTGTGTTTCTTCACTAAAACTCGTCTCAGCTTCTGCTATTGTTTTATCTGTTCTTTGACCTAACTTTTCAATAGAGAATATTTGTATTTCAGATCGTGTTGGCAACCCCTGCTCCAAGTTCAGTAAAGCACTAATAGCCTCAGGCCTTAAATCCTCAATAAGTTTTAAACGCCTTAGGTCATTAACATGGGCTCCCCTCCGCTTAATTGTGCTTATTTTTTTTACAAACCTGTTTGGGTCCCGCTCTTCAGTAACTTTTACAGAAATTCCTTCACTAGTTATTATATACAGATGGCCTTTCTTATCCATCTTAAAATCAAAAGGACTGTGCTCTTCTGGCGGCTCTAGTCCAAAGTTTCTATAGAATGCGTCAATTTTATTTGTTAATAATTCTGCGCGAGCTTCACTAACTGAAGCAGGCTCTTCAAATAAAGGGATTGAAGAACCCGCTCCTTGGCTTGCTGCTTGACCCACTCCCGCTCCTTGGCTTGCTTCTGCTGCTTCAGTTTCATCTTGAATTGAACGGCCCGGTTCTGTTTCATCTCATCTTCTTCAGGAGGATCAGGCACGTCAAAATCTTCATCAGCCATATTTATATAAACAGTAAACAAGTTGAGTATTTTTTGCTCCCATAAGAAAACCTAACACAGAGTAACTTTTATTCAAGACTGGCACAGCCTTTTAAACTTGAATAAAATCAGACAAATACATAGACGAACAATCTAATAGTGGGGGAAAAAAACAAGCGCAGGCCAACAACTGAACTATCTTCATAGTAATGACTTGGCAAAGATTTGGACTTGGGGGGGGGGGGGGATTTGAATATGGAGAAACTGGGAACATGAAATTAAGAAAATATGTTACAGATATGAAAACTCTTCACTAGCTGCATAAGGGAACCATCGCAGTCCCTTTTGAAGGCAGATATATTTGTATTGCCTGCTCCGAGGCCTTTCGTCCGCTGGGTCGGACTCATCAGGGAGACACGGCTGGTTGTGTCTGCGCTCCTGGCGTCAAATAGAGACACACCACAGTCCATAATACTGTGGTGTTCTCACCACCAAGGGTGCAAAAAAGAATCCAATAGCACCCCCAAAGCAGCCAGCGAAGAGTAGTAAATGAAACCAAACGAAAGTGTGGGGAGGTAAAAAGTTGCTGAAAAACTAAAGACATTATGCAAATAGTATAAAGTGTAGGGGACAATCTTTGAGCCTACGCTTGAGGATCCACCCAAAGATGCAAAGGAGATCAAAGACAAACACACAGACGGACAGAAACAAATACAAATAACCTCAATTTACTCAAAACAAAATCGGAAATGAAATGAGGCAGGGAACAGTAAACGATAAACAGTAAACAAGTTGAGTATTTTTTGCTCCCATAAGAAAACCTAACACAGAGTAACTTTTATTCAAGACTGGCACAGCCTTTTAAACTTGAATAAAATCAGACAAATACATAGACGAACAATCTAATAGTGGGGGAAAAAACAAGCGCAGGCCAACAACTGAACTATCTTCATAGTAATGACTTGGCAAAGATTTGGACTTGGGGGGGGGGGGGGGGGGGGGATTTGAATATGGAGAAAACTGGGAAAATGAAATTAAGAAAATATGTTACAGATATGAAAACTCTTCACTAGCTGCATAAGGGAACCATCGCAGTCCCTTTTGAAGGCAGATATATTTGTATTGCCTGCTCCGAGGCCTTTCGTCCGCTGGGTCGGACTCATCAGGGAGACACGGCTGTTCCCTGCCTCATTTCATTTCCGATTTTGTTTTGAGTAAATTGAGGTTATTTGTATTTGTTTCTGTCCGTCTGTGTGTTTGTCTTTGATCTCCTTTGCATCTTTGGGTGGATCCTCAAGCGTAGGCTCAAAGATTGTCCCCTACACTTTATACTATTTGCATAATGTCTTTAGTTTTTCAGCAACTTTTTACCTCCCCACACTTTCGTTTGGTTTCATTTACTACTCTTCGCTGGCTGCTTTGGGGGTGCTATTGGATTCTTTTTTGCACCCTTGGTGGTGAGAACACCACAGTATTATGGACTGTGGTGTGTCTCTATTTGACGCCAGGAGCGCAGACACAACCAGCCGTGTCTCCCTGATGAGTCCGACCCAGCGGACGAAAGGCCTCGGAGCAGGCAATACAAATATATCTGCCTTCAAAAGGGACTGCGATGGTTCCCTTATGCAGCTAGTGAAGAGTTTTCATATCTGTAACATATTTTCTTAATTTCATGTTCCCAGTTTCTCCATTTCAAATCCCCCCCCCCCCCCCCAAGTCCAAATCTTTGCCAAGTCATTACTATGAAGATAGTTCAGTTGTTGGCCTGCGCTTGTTTTTTCCCCCACTATTAGATTGTTCGTCTATGTATTTGTCTGATTTTATTCAAGTTTAAAAGGCTGTGCCAGTCTTGAATAAAAGTTACTCTGTGTTAGGTTTTCTTATGGGAGCAAAAAATACTCAACTTGTTTACTGTTTATCGTTTACTGTTCCCTGCCTCATTTCATTTCCGATCATATTTATATATTTATTATTTTTTGTTTTATAAAAAATGAACTCATACGGCTGCGACCTCGATCCATACAGAAAAGCGAAGGAGCCCCATGGCATAAAAGGTATAAGGGCAGACTGTGCATGTTGTAAATAATCCATCAACAATTGAGCCCAATGAAATGTTAACAGTAAGATTTAGTGACCTCGGGCCTGACGATGTTATAATGCCAGGCATGCCAAGCTATCATTCAAAATAGACATTGATTCAGCGGATCCTAATGCCACCGTCGTTGCTAACCTGGGCAGGGCCATCATTAAAAATATGAAAATTAAACTGGAAGGTAGAGAAGTCTTCGCACTGAGTAGGGCAGACATTTTTAATCTCTATTCTGATCTGTGGCTGCCTAGAACAGAAAGAAAAGACAAAATCTTTCAGGGGATTCAGAGCCCAAACGGTCTTAAGCACAGGCTTAATGCTGCGGATGCAAAAGAAGACGAGGAAGACCAGGCAATAGCGCGAGCATTTAAGAACAGATTTTGCATCCCCCTAGATTTTGAACTGTTAAAAACCCACCAGCCATATTACCAAGGCGCACTAAGAGACAAACTCACTTACGAACTGACATTCAATGACAGCGAGTCTGTTATTCTATCAGATGATCCTCAAGCCAAGTACACAGTTAGTAACATCTCTCTTAATTTTGACGTTGTTACTAACCCCGAACTGGCTAGAACAATCTTAAACCAGTATAAAAGTAAGGCGGTTGTTTACTTTGAAAGAGTTTTACACCACAGTCCAGTGATTAAAAACAAGCAAGACACTGTCTGGGAAATAGCTATAAGCCATTCTTTAAGGTCACTAAAGGGAGTTCTCTTGCTATTTACTAAACCCTCAGCTCCTTTTAGGAGAGAATCTGAGGTGTTTTACAACCCAAAAATTGAGCAGTTGTCTTGCACAGTAGATGGCAAGCCTTTTCAGCTGTATTCAGCCGGACTTTTACCTGACCAACACTTTGATGAAATAAGAAAGTTATTCGCCGGAGGCAGACAGACAAGCCCCACAGCCGATCATGTGTGTAAAAAACTTCACCTTCACGATGTAAGACTCGAAGATTATCTAACAGACAAATATGGACTATGGCTGGATTTTAGATCCACGTATGATAACAGACTGCACGGGAGTGGAAGAAGGGTAGGGTCAGATGGCATACTCATACAGATTAATAAGGAAAAGGAGGAGAATGGCCAGATACAAATGCACGTTTTTGTGGTTTGTGACGCTCAGCTGAACATTGAAGAAAATAGACTGAAAGAAATAGCCTATTAAAACAGATGGATAGTTTGAACTTTTTGCCCAAAAGACCCGCACTGTTCGCTTATTTGCGGGATTACTGGGTGTGGGAAAACTGTCTTCGTGCTTGATTTGTTACAAACTGTCTACAGATTTCATTACGAGTACATTGTTATATTCTGCACAACCATTAAGCACAACAAGTCTTATAAAGAAAGGCAGTTTGTTTGGACAGACGAGAATATATTTTTAGTTGATCCTACTGACAAGCTAAGCGACTGTTTAGAACATTACTATAGGCTATTTGAGGGAACCGAAACGCTGTTTATTATTGATGACTGTTCAGCTGAACAAGACATTGTTAAAAAAAGAAGGACTCTCTCAAAGCTAGCCTTTAGCGGAAGACACGCATTAGTTTCTGTTTGGCTTTTAACTCAGAAATACAATGCTGTCTTAAAAGACTTTAGATCGCAGTTAAAATCAGTCATCTTATTCTATACTAAGGACAGGGATAGTTTTGAAGAATGTTTAAGTGAAAACTATATAATCAGGGACAAGGATGAACTAAAAAAAATAAAAGAGCAGCTAGAAAAATCTAAGCACGCTAAACTATGCTTACGGACTGACCCGCCAGTTCAATACGTTTGCTTATTATAGATTGTTTATTATAGATTGCTTATTATAGATTGTTTATAATAAATTGTTTATATTAAAAAGAATGTCTCGAGGGCCAGAATCAAAAGCGGAGTTAGCTCCTAAATGCGTTGCAGTAGAGCTAAAAGATCTAGCAGACACAGCCGAGTTTGATCTGATAGGAGTGGCAGGAAATGTTTATGGATTTGAGTACACCGACGATGGTGTTTACAAACGAACAGAAATTGAAGATAAAAAACGGCAGCAATATCCTGCCCTGGAAGAGATCAGAAATCTAAGGGCAAACGATTTTGGCAAACACGAATACAAACTTCATAAACGAGAGAATGCTTGGGCGTTGCTTCCTGACATTAACTGGGATTTAAAGTTTGAACTACGAAGCCCCTATGTATACTTTGATAAGAAATACAATTTTAGAAAAGCTTTGAATGAAGGACACCTTCTTATTAGCCTAGTCCCAGGATTACAACAGAAAAAGCAGATTGAAATAACTAAGCAGGGCCCTGAATATATGCTGCGGAGAAAGCAGTCCTTAGCTGAAGTGGGGGATGACACCGTCGGCTTAGAATTTAACCCAAAACTAGAATCACTGCCTAGAAAAATGACGATGCTTTTTCGCTTATTTATTACTCCAAGGGAGTCTGATCCTAGTTTGCCAGAGCATACGTTAATCAGAGGTGTGCAAATAAAGTCTGAAAACTTGGGCGGCCCTCTTAGGTTTGTTATTGCTATTACTAAAAACGGGGATGAAATAAAGACTTTCTTATCATCTGAAAAAAGTCACTGTGATGGTTGACAAAACCAAACTAACAGTGATTGATTTTATTTTCATTAAGTATGTTGATTTTATTGGGTTTTACTCTGTTGATGAAGTGCTGCCAGAAGGGTTAATAAGAAGATATGTACAAGATTAATCTTAATTAAAAAATTAATCTTAATTAAAAAATGGATGATCAGGCTCAAAAGTTTAGGTTATAGCAAATAACTGAACTTCAAGAAGAAATAGAAAGTGACTTGGATAAGTATAGGGTTACTAGAAAGAAATATGCTAAAGTTTTAAATACTCTTTCTTATGTGATTACTGGCTCATCAGCTGTAGCGAGCGTAAGTGCTGGGTCTAGCGTTGCTCTTTTAGCTACTGGGGCTGGAGCGCCAGCCTCTTTAGCATTAGGGAGCCTTGGTTTAGGTTTAGGTGCTATGTCTATGATTGTGAGTGCCGTTTTAAAAAAATTAACGCCTAAACTACAAAAGCACACTGCCATTGTAGCCCTAGCATCAGCAAAACTTTGTTCATTAAGACTGAGAATAAGCAAAGCATTGCAGGATGAAAACATTACAGCTGAAGAATTTGAGCACCTTATGGCTGATGGCGAGGACTACAGACGACAAAAAACTGAACTTCAAAAGGAGTGGAGAAAGACTTTTACTTCGCAACAGGTAGACACTGAGACAATCAAACAGAACATTGAAAAACAAGCAAACAATCAGTTAAACCCAAAATAGACTAAAAAAATAAGATGTGAACTAAAATAAATAAATCATAAGTTTAACAAAAAAATAAATACTATTTTTTTTAACTAACAGGCACTGTGTTTGGTGGAACAACTTGCAACTCTTCGCGAACAAACGATCTTTTAGGGGCGGGCTTTTTAGAAGAAAGAGTTTCTCTTAAATAGTATACGGGAGGGGCTGTTTTCATAATTCTTTCAACTTCATATACATCCACGCTCCATATGGGGTCTGTGGCTCTAATTCTAACATCGCCCTCTGCTTCTCCAGGCGCATACAAGTATCTTACTTTTAGTCCGAACGGCAAGAGTTTTTGACTGCCTTGGATGTCTTCAGTAATACTTTTTTTTTTAATTTGATCGCGTTTACTGGCTTAAGGCCTGTTGCTTTAAATTCTTCGTTGTTCATGGCGCGTAAGACTGCTGGCAGCCTTCTGGCCCATTCTGTGTTGCGTGTTTTGTCCATAAGGTCTCTATGATATTGATAGGTAAACAGGCGCTCGGCCAGATTCTTATTAAAGTTTTCTACTAGGGCCTGGGAGCGATGGTTGCCTGGGATCCCTCTCCTAACTGTAACCCGATGTCTTAAAAACAGTTGGTTTACAGCTCCTTTAAACTCTTTCCCATCATCAACCTGAATCATCCTAGGATACTTTAATGGACCTCGCATGTATATTTGTTGTAAAGCCACAGCCACAGCAGTTGAGCTTTTATCCGTTAAAGGCTCAGCATCTTTATATCTTGAAGCCATGTCAACAACAGTCAGAGCATACTTAAACTTTTTTCTTCTAATTTGTCATGTGGAAGATACAACAAGTCCATCTGGTGGGTGTCATTAGGAACTGAATTAACAAATCGAGGCCTTATTATTCTTTTTGGGGCAGGCAGATATATTTGCCAGATCGCTTGTTTTGAAAGCCAGTCTTTTGCTTCTGATTCAGACACCCTAGCAGCTTTACTCAGTTTATCAATAGCAGCCTTTCCTTTCCAATACCCTCTAGGAGAATAATATATTTTGTACTTCGTATCGTCCATAAGAAGGACTGTTTTTTAATTACATTTTAACTATGTTTTTAGATTGAATATGCAAGAAGAAAGATTGCTCCCATAGCGCCTATAATAAAGCCTATTTCTACCATTTTCTGATCCTCAGATGGTTCATAAAAGTCAGACAGTTCTGGCGGTGACGATGTTAGAAACTTCTTTCCTGTCACTAAGTAATATTCATTCATTGCGTCATCAACGTCTGTAAATGTGTGCTCTGCATGTCCTGTTCTCTTAACTTTTTAATAATAAAGTCTAAGTGAGCAATTCTCCTTTTCTCGTAAGCGTCTCTTGCCTTAGCTAAATCTTCCATTGCCTTGTTATGGCGTTCTCTCTCTTCATCAGACCGCAATTTACTAAACATATAATTGCTGCCAGAGAAAGCCAATGCATTAACAATAGCTCCTCCCACCATCAGAACTAATCCAGACATCTTTTTATAAATGAATTGAATCTTTTTTAGAATGAATCTTTTTTTTTTTATAAATCAATATTTCTATGCATTAATCTTTCTATGCATTGATGTTTTCTGGGATAATCCCCTGTGTAACAAGAAAGTCTTTTGAGGCAATCCCTGCCGTTATTACAGCTATAACCTTAACAACATCCTCAATGTCTAACCTTCCTAAATCAGCTGGTCTCATCTTAAACATGTTTTTTGCTAACATGCTATATCCTATACTAAGACCGCTGATTACAGCAGAGTGGTAAATAGTATTGATGATCTTTGCAGTGCTCATGTTTTTTATTAATTAAAAAAATAATTAAAATAATCATAATATGAAAGACTGTCTATGTGCTTTTTAATTAGATAATCTTTTGTTGCTAGAGCTAAAAATAAGGTTGTAACTAGTTTCGGCGAATCTTCTATCTTTCCCATGTTGGGCGGTTTTATTCTTAACAAACATTTTGCTAGGGTTGAGTAAACTATAATGCAAACAATGGGCACTGCATAATTAACCAGCGTTAAACTCATGGTTTTATTTTTTTATTGCTTTTAAAAAGAGTTTAAAAATGGATTGCGACGAGCTATTAAAGTGTGAGGAGGCAGCAGACCCAAAGCTCTGCCATAAAGAAAGATTATACTCTCTGGCTGCATGTGGGAAAACCAGGCAGTATTTAGGCGTTGAACTAAGTATTGAACAGATTCAGCAATTGTCTACATCAGACGTTGAGAAGTATTACGCCAGGTACGAGGCACAGCTAGGGTCAAAAATGGTTAGATCGGTGGGACAGACAATGATTAGTTTATATGCTAAGTTAGTAGGCAAGATAGCGCCGATTGATTCAGAAGAAGATTTAAAATATGACTTAACACAAGATCCGGTTTTAACCAAGTCCCTAGAATCTCTTGCATGTGACATGTATTATAGATTTGGGACGTTGCTATGTCCATTCATCATGGGATTAATTATTTTAATCATATTAATTTTAATCATATTAATTTTAATCGCACTAAAAAAAATGAGCGAGTAGGAGAAGATTGCGACTCCGCAGGAGCAGAATGTGCCGCAAGTGAGTGTCCCACAGGTGAGTGTCCCGCAAGTGAGTGTCCCACAAGTGAGTAGTGTTACTAAAGCTAAAAGTCCTGGGCGTGTTGAGGCCGGTCATAAACTAGCTGAATGGAACAGACTGCAAAAAGCAAACCAAGCAGCAAAACAAAAATTATTAGATAGTAATACAACACCGCCACCAGCACCGCCACCGTCGCCAACAACAACAACAACACAATCAAACTATAAGATGTATTATTATGTACTGGGGGGTGTTGTTGGTGGTGGGGGGCTTTTAGCATACAAGTGTCTAACCCCATACTTAGCAACAAAGTCACAAACCCCCACAAAAACAGTAAAAGAAGAAGAACCAGCTTCTGCAAAAAAAGCACAACCTCCTGCTGTAAACCCATTATTTTTACTGAATTAGTTTTTTAATGTGTTGTTAAGTACAAGTTAAGTACAAGTAAAGTTAGTTATAATAAGTTAAGTGTAAATTAAGTGTAAGTAAAGTGCAAGTCATGTTAAGTACTAGTTAAGTACTAGTTAAGATCTTAAGTAAAGTACTAGTTAAGATCTTAACTTAAGTCAGTCAAGTCAGTTCTCCAGTGGCCTATAGCGTGTGAAAACCCAGGATCGACGTAAGTTCGCTTGTTATTGTTAGAGACTAGTGATTTCTTATTAACAGCGGTTGTGTTTACTTGATGAAGAGTAGAGCGCAGATTAACATTTGTGTGATGAAATACTTTGTTTTCAAAGAGGGCCTGTGTTGTAGTTGTCGTGAGTTATATTTTTTTTGACAACTTCTTTACTTATGCCCTTAGCCTTCTTCATTACAGAAGTCTGGCTAGCAACGCTATACATCTTTGACCTTAGACCAACATATTCTCGTATAACTGTCCCATTAAGTTCGTCTTTAAACTTTCCAATTACTTTCTTGTTTACAGTTGAATGTAAAGGGTTGTCCTTTGGGTAGTCACATGTGTCGTACCATCCATCAGCTCCTTTAGCGACTTCTGCTTCTAAGTCTTTGTAAAAGTCTTCTGTTGGAACATCCAGAATAAAAGAGTCAGTGTCTGTGTAAAGGACTCCAGACTTTGGGTACCGCGGTTTAAGGTAGTCATACAGAAATTCTAACATCAAAAGCTTAGACAGCTCTAACACAGTAAACCCAATAAACACCGGTTTATCCAACATAACATCCTTTTTCTTCATCATAATGCCAACCAGGCTGTCGCTAAATCTTTTAAAGTCTTGATAGTTAGGCTTAGAAACCAGCTTAATTGCTTGTTTTTCGTTTGTAACTAATCTTACATATTTACGCTTGTGCGGGTTTTCCATGGTTTTGCCGAAACAACTGTTGTTCATTAGTTTAAAAAAGTCTTTTTCTGAAGCGTCAGTGGCTTTAGTCCTAAGCTGAGTATTCTTCATGAGTACGGTCTCATAAAAGGCTCTTGATCAAAAACAATTAGTCTGTGAACGGCCGTTAGTTTCAGTCCATGCCTTAAGTAAACTGTAGGAGTCTGTAATGACATACGTACTTAGTTTTGTGGCGAAGATTGGGCACAAGCTTAGGCGGTTCTGTGGGGGTCATCTTTAAGCTTTCTGCAGCTAGAGGATAATCATTATGAAGATCGTGTAATTCTTTAGGATATTTTAAGTCTACTTCTAAGATTAGTCCTGCTGGATTATCAGGTGTAAGCTGTGACAACATACCTAACACAGTATTAACATCATGAGGGCCTTGTATCATTTTAAAGTTTCTTAGTGGCAGTGGTTGGCTCATGGCCCACCCATACAGATTGTTGGCGTCTAAATACATTAGATAGTTAGATGGTTTAGTGGGATCATAGTCATCTAAGTACTTGTTGTGGCTTTGCAGTAAGGGTGCGAGGCCATGCTAATGCCTCCCCTCAGCCCATCTTCAATCATCTGGAGTGTAGCCAGATCAGATATTAAGTCAATCTCAATGTTTGTAGACTTTAAGAATGCGTCCCAAGACAACCCCGGGGCAGAAATGTAATGCGATGAGTCTAGGCCGTAATGTTTCATGCATGTAGATCTGTAATTCTGAAACACATCTGCCAATAAACACACGTCAGCCATTAGATATTGATCATGATAATCGCCCATTGTTCGGCAGTGTAATTCTGTCCAGGCTTTCTGGGCGTGTTCATAGTCAGCATCGGCTATGTCCTTTCCTCTAAGACTAGAAAAGAAAGCACCTTTAGGAGGAAGTGAGTCTTCATCAAACCTGCCCCACGAGTTCATGTATTCATAAGGATAGACACCTTTACGTACTAAAGATGGGTCAAAATATTGTTTAGTTATTGGGAAGTCTTGTAGAGATCCTGATAATTTATCCAAACTTGCCATCAGATGTTGGGCAGAGTCATAAAAGGATAAACAGTCAATAGTAAAGGTCATGTACTTTTCTGAAGACTGTGCAATGCAGCTGACCCTCTTATATTCAGAAGTTATTGCTTGCATGATGAAATGAGAATCATAGCCTCGTAAGTTATGAAAGAAAATTGGCAGTTTCCACGTCTTGGGATCAACCTTAAGTTGAAGATTGCAGCTGTTGTGCGCGGCCCCTCTGAACTTTCCAGTAATGTGATCGTGGTCTCTTACAGCGTCACCCAATAATTCTCTGTTGCATATCCAGCAGTGTGTAGATGTTTCATACCGCCTTTGATCTTCAGGAGTCATAACAATGTCTGAAAGATTTAGTTGATTGGAGAATTGATTACGAAGTTGTTTCATCTGCTCTAAAAATCTACTGGCTGCATTGGGGCCTCTGTAAATCTCTGGCGTTGTGTGTTGACCGTCTGACCTAACAACAACAAAGGCATAAGAACAGATCTGATGGTGGGATAATAAGGTTGTTTTTTGTTCTTGTTGTGGGCCGTAGTACTGCGGCAAGATTGATTCAAAATCAGCATAAACCACGTATGGGCTCATCTGCATTTTGTGTACATTCTTAAAACTGACTTTAGACCCTGGTTTGGGTGTAAGAAGTTTAGTTTCACAGTCTACAAAACTTTTACAATGATTTTTATGACTGGCAGCTGCTTCTATAGTTGGGATCCTGACCAAACACCTTCTACAAAGCCCTTGTTTAAAATTGTCCTTTGTAGTATAAGCCATAAGTCTGCTTATTGATCTTATTAACACATAATGGCTCTTTAGACCGTCTGCAAACAGTATCAAGTCGACATGTTTGTTAAGTGGATCGCCTAAAGTAGGAGCTTTGGGAGAAATCCTTAGAGGCAGTAGATTGTTTACCACAGACCATGTGTATACGTTTACGGTTATTGGCTTGTTTTGCTCTTCAAACTGAGATATACTTTCTATGCTTACTGGAAAGTTTATGTTATTAAAGTTCAGCTCATGTTTGTATGCTTCATAATTGGAGACTCTGTCCGCATGTTTATTAGTCGGATGTAAGTGTGCCAAAACACACCACATAAAACACATATCGTCAGAATTTTTTATGTTTAGGACTGCCCGTTTAAAAACTAACTCTTTTGGGAGAGGAATGTAAGAATTGCCAACTATAGGATAGAACTTTGTTTGTCTTAATCTGATTTCAAGGACTGTTCCTTCAGACCAGCCAGAGCCGCGGAGGGCGGCCTCCTCAGAGGCATTTTTAAACTGTGTAAGCATATGATCTGCCCAGTCAGAATTAAAATCATGGTAACTGATTACTTCTTTCTGTCTAGTTGAAACCCAGACTTCTATGTTACTACTGTCAGGTTTTACATAATCAATCAGAATGGCCAACAACACTTTTACTGGCGGGCCAATTTGAAGAGACTCTGGGATTTTAGAAATGGCATGTGTCACGCTTTCATGAACATTTGTGGGGTTAATAATGTCCATGTCTACTTCACTAAACGTATTGCTTAATTGTTCATTGCTGTCAAATATCTCCTCCCACGTATATAGTTTTCCAACCTCGGATTTACTTGTGGGGTTCATTTTTTAACCCACAATATTTACGTAAATTAAAAAAAAAATGTAAGTAAAAGTAAGTAAACGCGCTTTTATTCTTCACCCAAGCGTTGCAATACTTCAAGACACCCTAATCTTACAAGAACGCCTGCCAATACTTTAGCTTTTTCTGAATCACTACAGTCAATGTTTAACTCTTTGATTGCTTCGTCAAATAGTTCACTCTGGGTTTTTATTAAATTGTATACATCATTCTCAAAACCAGATTCACTAAAATCAATGTTTAACATTTTCATTGTTTCGTCAAATAGTTCATTACAATTTTCTATTAAAGTCATTAGATTATTCTTTAAATCAGATTCACTGAGTTCGGCCGCCATTTTTTAACTCCCAATATTTTACACAAATAAAAAATAATTATAAATTCAGCTGTTATTTATTATTCATGGTCTTTTCTAATCGAAAAAACTTATCTTCATTAAAGCGTATAGTCACCCCTTCAGGATCAGTAGAAACAGTCAGATTAACATCTTCAGGAGCCATATTATCAACTAAAATGGCAAGCAACTTTATAACTGGTTGGGGCCAAGAATCTGGTATTTTACTAACGGCTTCCACTACACTTTCTCGTATAGTTAGACGCTCAAAAAGATCATTAATTAATTCTTCAAACATGCTCTCTAACTCTTCTCTATCGGCCCCCACCGCCTCTCCTCCTCCCAAATTCTGTATATATTAATAAGCTCTGTAGCTACTTCGGGCTTCATTTTTTAAACCAAATTAAAAACAACAATTAAAAAATTAATTAAGTAAGCTGCTGCATAAATCCGGGTAAAAGATTGTATAACAAAATCAATAGCAGCACTTATAGTACATTCTGTAACGCGCTCTGCAATGCACACTGCGGGCGCTGCCAACAACGGCTTTATTGATTGGCAGCGTGTGCGTTGCCTTCCTTGCTAACACAGCAGGGTAAATCGCGGCTCAGCGCGTGGCAGAGCAGATGTCAAGAGTGGTCCTACCAGTTCCACTTGACATTCTCTGTCACCTCCCACTTTAGCACGCTTGACACCTTCACCCCAAGTCGCCCCAAGTCACCCCAAGTCACCCCAAATCGCCCCAAGTCACCCTCCATGTCACCCAAGTCGCCCCAAGCCTTACTAGAAAGTAGTAAGGTCTCACTATCAAACCCGCGGGCGTTAATTGTGTTAGGATGACTAATTCTGTAAACCATTAGAGTTTCATGCTATGGAGAGAGAATGTAAATATCTATGTTCTAAATCACCCTATCTTATTTTGCACGTAAGCCCCCCCCCCCCCCCCCCCCCCATTTTAAAATAACGATTACTTCGATTTTTGGAGGTTTTTGCATGTTAATTTTGGTTGTAAAAAAGGTGTTAATTTTGGCAAAAAGTAGCATGAGAAGGACGAGATTTGTTTGTGAAAAGGGGGGTTTTCGTGCGAAATAAGATGGGTGGGTTAGAACATAGATATTTACATTCTCTGGCATGAGTAGACCTCCATTACTGTCCTACGTGACTATGGTTTCCCCCTGACAGGAAAACGTCGGTGTTGTATCCCTCCACCCCCAGAAGTAAATAAATCAATGAGCAATACTGTCCTGCTCACTATGCACACGTTTGATTCCTTTCACAATCGAAACATTTGATAAAGTGGACGACACAGTTGGGAAAAATGAACTCTGGCTTGAGAAACACTTTGGTGGAGAGGAACAAGGTGGCTGCTCTTGCAATCTACCTTCACTCTAAGCATCTGGTGTTCGAGCAAGTGGCACATCCAATGGAACATGTTCCATACAACCCTCTGCTATGCTGTGTTCAGCTCTCTTGCAAAGAAGGGAGATATCCGTTTAGACCCTGGTTGTTGTTGTTTTAGACTGTCTTTAATGTAATCGCAGATTTGTTGATCAGGGCTCTGCAAAGTGGCGTTGAGATTTCTTCCTTAATGAAGCCTACCCAGATGTTTGCTACCATTTTTCCCGAATGCTGTTTGCCTCCGTCCTCACTGACCTCCTTAAAGTGTCTGGTTCCTGTTACTCTATTTAGGGATTTTGTCAGGGTCCACACTGTTTGTCTCCTTCTCCATACTGATTCCTCTAGTGTTTTCATGGCAACTGCTCTATATCTCTTTTTCTTTCTGTTGATTGAATGCATATTTGAGGATGTCGCGCTGTTGAATGTTGAAGTTTGCTTTTTGCTAGAGTTTGCCAAGTCCAGATGTTCATGGGGTGTCTTATGGGTGTTATTCCAGTATGATTAGTATTGTCTTTGCTTGCCACCGCTGATGGAACATTTCGCTACCTTAGCACTGCCTCAGTTGCTTGCCACCGCTGATGGAACATTTCGCTACCTTAGCACTGCCTCAGTTGCTTGCCACCGCTGATGGAACATTTCGCTACCTTAGCACTGCCTCAGTAACGAGTGCGACGTTTCAGTTCCAGTTGACGTTATTGCTCAGAGTAATGTTCTTACATAGCTGATACACTAGTTCACACCCCACACACACACACACACACACACACACACACACACACACACACACACACACACACACACACACACACATACACACGCAACACACACATACACGCACGCACGCACACATATACGCACGCACGTACGCACGCACGTACGCACACACACACACAACACGACACGCACGCACGCACGCACGCACACACACACACACACACACACACACACACACACACACACACACACACACACACACACACACACACACACACACCCTTCTGTACAAACCAGCTGTAGAGCCCATTTTTCTGTGTGCCTAACATGAATGAAAAAGGTGTTGAAATTCGTTAGTCTGGACAAAGGGAATTTGAATTTGTGGATGCTTCACTCACTTTGATAAAAATGCCTTCCTAAACGATATACTTCCCTGTGATTTTGATTACGTTCATCAGATCAGGGACTCAGGGGATGCTATAAACGTTTAGATAAGTACATTCAAATCAGTATAATTATGATACGCATGCACTCTTTGTAAGAAAAAGAATAAAACATGTCATTAAAGCACCATGATTAGCAAAGGAGATAGATAATGACAGACACAAAAGAGATCATAAACTCAAATTAAAGGACAATGTGTCATTTAGAAAACAAAGGAATAAATTAACTTTCATTAACAGAGAAGCTAGGAAACAATATTTTCAAAATTTAGCGTCGCATTTTCAAAATTCGAATTTGATTTGGAAAGCTGTCAGCCTCTTGACCAACGGGAACTCGCGAGTACAAAATCCAATATAAGAAATATCACCAGAAGATTCAAACTTGCATTTTACAAATATTACCAAGGAGATACTTTTAAACGATAACACGAATGACTGATTTATATGCATTAGAAAAAAATACTGTCATTGTAAAAACATTTCTGCATGTTTCAGCATACCACCATTGTCATTAAATGAAGTATTCAAGGGTTTAATACGCTTAAAACAGTCTGGGACCAGAGAGTTAGATGGAATCGATGTAAGATACTAGAACTCGTTTCACAGGCTATTGGAATACACTCACGTGCATTTATAATTTATGTATTGATAAAAGGCATGTTTCCTTACAATTTAAGCAGTCGAAAATTAAACCTTTATACAAAACAGGCAATCCTACCCATTCCTCAAGCTAGAGACCTATCTCACTATCATCCCCTTTTATTGAAAGAACTCGAATAACATGCTCAAATATACCTGTATTCTCCTCCAAAATATTTATATATTGGGTATTTATATAGCGCCTATCCTCGGTCACAGACCAAGCTCTAAGCGCTTTACAATAAACACACTACCTCACTCACTCAACGGGCTGCCTACCCAGGTAGAGCCGGCCGAAGAGCAGCCTACTGGCGCTCATTCAGTCGTTTCCCGTGCCATTCAAATATCAGTCACTCATTTTCATTTATCTCATTTATTCCTCCAGTTTCTCACATAGGATGCATGCGATGTTTATACGTGTCCTCCATTTCCACCGGTACACGATGGCACACGATAACAGTAAGTGACAATTTGTGTGGCTTGGTAAGAAATACCAGGTGGCTATCTTCAATCTACATCAATTTTGCCAGGGGAGCGGGGAACCCCCCCTGCTCTTTTCGATTTTCAACTGCCGTGGGTTCTTTAACGTGTG
This sequence comes from Conus canariensis, assembly GCA_033310375.1. Classification (NCBI taxonomy): domain Eukaryota; kingdom Metazoa; phylum Mollusca; class Gastropoda; order Neogastropoda; family Conidae; genus Conus; species Conus canariensis. The sequence goes on from CM065746.1 coordinate 328,639, forward strand.
CAGGGGGTCAGGAAGGCACACGGGTCCGACTAGCTTATAGTCCCCATCCGATGGACTTGACATTCAGTTCGATTTGTCATTCAAACTGGGAAAGAAAGGGTGAGAAAGACAGGGCTCGAACCCACGCACTTCTCACACGCTGGATTGGCAGGCGAACGTCTTAACCACTCTGCCACCTTTCTTCCTATATAACATGAGGCATTTGTGAAGGCATGTGGTGTTTGATCAGTGATGTCTATAAAACATGAGGCATTTGTGAAGGCATGTGGTGTTTGATCGGTGATGTCTATATAACATGAGGCATTTGTGAAGACATGTGGTGTTTGATCGGTGATGTCAACCTAACATGAGGCATTTGTGAAGGCATGTGGTGTTTGATCGGTGATGAATGTGCTTTTGTAGACCCAGCTGTGTCTGATGAATTGTGATTTAGGGGATGTATGTGTGATTACAGATCCAGTTTAATTGAATAAGGTATTATGCAGGTGATATATGTGTCTTTAGATGTTCAAGTGTGAGGGCATGCGTTTCGAGAGGGTTTTCGTAATGTGGACCATAGATTCAGGTCTGTGTGCAAGTGTCATTACACTGTTGTATATGTTTATAGATTTACGCATGCATGCGTACTCAAGTATGTGGTTACCGACCGATGAGATACGGATGTCAAATTCATCTGCATGTGCATGTGGAAGTGTCATAAGGTTATTGATTACACACACGCACACACACACACGCACACACACCACACACACACACACACACACACACACACACACACACACACACACACACACATGCTTGCATGCACGTGACACACACACACACGCACACACACACACACACACACACACACACACACACACACACACACACACACACACACGCACGCACGCACACACACATGCACAGACGCGCGCGCGCGCGCGCGCGCACGCACACACACACACACACACACACACACACACACACACACACACACACACAGTGTCAGTGCTTGTAGTTGTGTACAAAGTGTGACTGTGGACGGGTCAGGACCAAGGGGAGACATCTTCCTCCATCGTAGGATTGGTACAGGTGCAGGTAGCTCACGGGGATCCTGTCTCATTCATTCATTCATTCATTCATTCATTCATTCATTCATTTTTGTTCTTATTCTTGTTCTTGTTATTCTTCTTCTTCCTTTTCTTCTTTTTCTTCTTATGATAATAATAATAATGATAATGATAATAATACTTGTAATAATAATGGTAATAGTAATTATTATTATTATCATTATCATTGTTGTTATTATTATTTTCATTGTTATTGTTATTATTATTATTATTATTATTAGTGTTGTTGTTGTTGTTATTATCATTACTTCTTCTTCTTCTGCGTACGCAGGCTGATAGCCCTGCGGACACTCCCTGCATAGACAGGCAAGTACCCATCTGACCAACGAAGGGAGTGGAGTTTTGCGTGTATGACAGATTTTTTTTTTTTATCTCGCCATTAAGTCAGCCATACTCCATCTTCGGGGAAGGTGTATGCTATGTGTAACGTGTCATCCATACCAACGGCCAAACTGGCCTTCTCTTCCGAAAGTTGGTGATGGGATTTTACGTGTGTGCAAGTTGTTATGCGTGCGTTCAGACACGGAACCTCGGTTTATAGCCTCATTCGAAGGACTGTATGGGAAATGGAGTCAGAACCAATGTTAACTCCGAGAGAAAAATCCCCCTGTACCGAACGGCCCGGTGGAGATTCGAACCCACAACCCTTGGATTACGAGTCCGACGCTCTACCAACTGGGCTATTCCGGCCCCCATTATCATTACTATTATCATTATCACCGTCATCATCATCATCATCATCATCATCATCATCATCATCATCATCATCATCATCATCATCATCATCATCTTCATCATTACTATTATTATCATTATTGTTATTGCGATCATCATCATCATCATCATCATCATCATCATCATCATCATCATCATCATCATCATCATCATCATCATTATCATTGTGATTATTAGTACTATGTTTTGAGTCATCACCATTCTACAACCAACGCCTGACGTTTGAAATGACCAACAGCCTGTCTTATCGTGGGAAATGAGAAAAGGGGTGACAGGCAAATGTTGCTGAATGCGTTGCACAGCGGGATGCGTCTGCTCTTGTAATGTACCCCATGTATTGGATTAGTGTCAGCACCGAACTGGTTGACAGGAGTCTCTTCAGGTCAGTGATTAGTGTCAGCACTGAACTGGTTGACAGGAGTCTCTTCAGGTCAGTGACTAGTGTCAGCACTGAACTGGTGACAAGAGTCTCTTCAGGTCAGTGATCAGTGTCAGCACTGAACTGGTTGACAGGAGCCTCTTCAGGTCAGTGATTAGTGTCAGCACTGAACTGGTTGACAGGAGTCTCTTCAGGTCAGTGATTAGTGTCAGCACTGAACTGGTGACAGGAGCCTCTTCAGGTCAGTGATTAGTGTCAGCACTGAACTGGTTGACAGGAGTCTCTTCAGGTCAGTGATTAGTGTCAGCACTGAACTGGTTGACAGAAGTCTCTTCAGGTCAGTGTCTGACTGTTTTGTCCAGGAACAGTAACTACGCTATTGCAATGCGTAGTTTCCCTGCTCTATTTCAGTCTTTCAGTTGATGACCTTACACCACAGCGATGATGGAGATGTTGTTTCAGCAGCAAGTAAATCATGTGTTCACACAACTGCGTTAATGCACAGGAGTAAAGTTTAGCATTTGAACAGACTCCATGCAACCAAGTTGGAACTTCAAACGAGCCAACTGGACCCTCTTTGCAGAAAAGGCTGACCACCACACCAAAAACATTTGCTGTGCAAATGACCTGAACAAGAACGTCCAGAATTTCACTGATGCAATTCTTCAGGCAGCAAAGCAGGCAATCCCAAGGGGCAAAAGAAGACATTACCTGCCATACTGGAATGACACACTGGAACAGCTTCACACTGAAATGGACAATGCCAGAGAAGCTATGGAGCAAACCCCCACTCCAGAGAACCTAGTGAGGCACAACAACGCCAAAGAAGCTTTCAACGAACTGAAGAAAGCTGAACTCCAAAAGAGCTGGAACGAGAAGACCAGCAGCTTAAACATGGAGAAGGACACCAGCAAGCTGTGGAATCTGCCAAAGCCCTGAATGAAGACACCAGAGCGGGACACAGCAAAACCGTCATCGAGGAAAATGGTACACACCACACGGGAAGGAAAGCAGCAAACATCCTGGCAGAATTTTACAAAGAGGAAAGCAAAGCAACAATACCTAATGCTCGAGTGCAGGAAGTCAGCAAGGAAACCAGGGGGAAGCTGAAACACCAGAACCCTACACCGTCCATGATGTCAGCCTTCTCCATGACTGAACTCAATGCAGCCATTAAAAAACTAAAGCCAAAGAAAGCCCCAGGGAAAGATGGTGTTACCAATGACATGATCAGGAGACTTGGAACCACAGCAAAACAGAAGCTCCTTCTGATCATCAACCAGTCATGGAGCTCAGGGAAATTCCCAGACCGATGGAGAGAAGCAGTCATCATCCCCATCAGAAAGAAACAAAAAGACAAAACCAAGAAATCCAGCTACCGACCAATCAGCCTCCTTAGTTGTCTGGGCAAGGTGATGGAAAGAATGGTGAACACAAGACTGCTGAAACACCTGGAAGAAAATCACCTGCTCAGCAACACACAGTCAGCATACAGGAAAAACCACAGTACGGAAGACCAGCTTGTGTACCTCGCCCAACAGATCGAAAACGCCTTTCAGGAGAAGAAAAAGGTACTCGCTGTCTTTGTGGACCTGACCAAAGCCTTCGACAAGGTATGGAAGGAAGGACTTCTCCTGAAGCTGCTAAACAAGAAAGTGGAAGGGAATATGTACCGTTGGATACGCAACTTCCTCCAGTACCGCACAGCAAGAGTTCAGCTTGATGGGAAAATTAGCCACCGAATCACTCTACAACAAGGTGTACCACAAGGAGGAGTCATTTCCCCTACACTCTTTCTCATCTTCATTGATGACATCGCTGAGAAGCTCACCAAGCACATCTCCAGAGCTCTCCACGCCGACGATTTTGCTGCCTGGAGTGCTGCAGAACATTTAACCACAGCCAGCTACAGGATGCAGGAAGCACTGGAACACGTCGGAAGATGGGCTTCTGACTGGGGCGTAGAAGTCAATGCCACCAAGACAGTGGCCACAGTCTTCTCGCTGTCGCCACTGCCAGAAACCACCAGCCTGAAAATAAATGGAAGAGAGCTAAAACAAGAAGACAACCCAACATACCTAGGCATCAAGCTGGACAAGCGGCTTACTTGGAATCCGCACCTCAAGAACATTGAAAACGAAGCAGTCAGGAAGCTCGCCATCATGAAGAACCTGGCCGGTACATCCTGGGGCGCAAACAGCAGCATCCTGCAGAAGGTGTATGTGGGTACCGTCAGACCAACCCTGGAGTATGGCAGTTCTGCATGGGCCACTGCATCCAAGACCAACACCAGTCGCCTGAACAAAGTGCAGAATGCAGGATTGCGACTGATCACTGGTGGGATGAAGACTACCCCAATCCAAGCCATGGAGAAGCTTACTAGTCTACATTCCCTCGTAGACAGACGCGAGGAGAAGGTTTTCATCCACAGTGAAAAGTTACTGCGTATGCCTACCCACCCCATGCACACCGAGATGCAGAACCCCACCAAAAACAGGCTAAAGAGAACAAGTTTCAACCACCTGTCTAAGAGCCTGCATCGCAGCAATGAAGACCTGCTGCCTGTTTCACCTGCCGAAATGGAGATGCTTCCAAATTTTGAGGAACCAGACAATCACCTGGAAGATGTCGCAATCATCACCGAAGTTCCTGGCATTAAAAAAATGGACCGTCAAGCCCCTCAAGTAATGAAAGCTGTAGCACAGGAGATGATCGCCAACCAATACAACCCCAGTGAGTGGACCCACGTCTTCACAGATGGATCCTCAGAAGGAGCAGTCAAGAATGGAGGAGCAGGGTTCTTCATCAGACACACCAATGGAAGATTGACACACAAGGCCTTCCCTACTGGAAAGATCTCCTCCAACTACAGAGCGGAGGCAATAGCACTGCTCCACGCAGTGAGGATCTTTCTGGGACCGGCCAGCCCATCACAGAAGGTTGTCTTCTTCACAGACTGCCGGTCTCTGCTGCAGGGACTCCAGGACACAAGAAATGAACAACATACGGAAGACATCAAGGCTGCCTTCCATGAACTCTCAAAACAGTCTGTCATTACGCTTCAGTGGATTCCGTCTCACTGTGGGATCATGGGCAACGAAAAAGCTGATGCTCTCTCCAAAGCAGGCAGCAAAATGGAGCAGTTCAGCCACCCCGTGACCTACAGGGAGGCCAAGACCATCATCCACAACCAGTTTCAGTCCCAGTGGAAGAGAAGGCTGGGTGCAGAGAGTGGTGCTGACCCGATCCACCAGCTCCAAAGGCACCAGCAGACAATCCTCTTCAGACTGAGGACCGGCCACTGCAGACTGCTGAGCCACCTTAACCGCCTGAAGATAACCTACACTGACCAGTGTCCATGTCGCACTGGACCCCAGACCCCTGAACATGTCCTCCTGCGCTGTCCTACTCACGCAGCTCTACGACACAAAACCTGGCCGGGGGGAGCGGAGTTACAGGCGCAGCTTTGGGGAGCCCGTTCTGACCTGGAGAAGACCGCGGGCTTCATCATGGCGGCCGGGTTACAAGTCTGACGCATCCAGCTTCAATCGAACGCAGAAGAAGAAGAAGAGACTCGTAGGCCAGTTAAGATTCGACGTGCAACTTTATACGTTAGTGGTAGACTGCCCTTCCCTAAAACGGCGCAGGACACCTGTCAATTGTTCAGCTTATGGTTAAATGACTGTATGCTATTTTTTGCGTTAGGATTTCAAGAATATTCAGCCAATAGTCAAAGCACTGTATGTAAAAGGGGCAGCAGAGGGACATCCGGAGTCATGAACCGGGTGTGGCCCAACCCCCCCCAGAGTGTCAGGAGATAAGGGCCGAAACACTTGCTTGAAGGGGGCTTCTCTTCGGAGGACTCTCTGCTGCCACGCTCTCCACGAGTTTCTTTCTACTGATGCATGGGTAAACCATTGACTTCCGGGAATAGGCCGGAGGACGTCCGGGAAAGACCGGAGGACACTGGGAAAGACCAGAACCAAGGGCTCTGTGGGCTGGCTCCCCACTTTGCCTTAAACATGTGGCTACTAAGAATAAAAGGAAAAGATGCTCCCAGGATTCACCGAAAGGGGGAGAGAATGATGAATCCATCGGTGCTCAACCAATCATGACTGCAAATCCCAAACGGACTATGAACATGGACCAAATGGAATATCCATGTGTCTGTGGAAAGCGTTTCGCTACCACCCGTGGCATGAAGATCCACAGAACAAAGATGGGATGTGTGAAGACTCATCTGAATGAGCAGCAGCGCACTGCATCAGCAGATAAGACGTCGGAAGACCAAGGCCAGGATTTAAACCACAGTGCCAAGGACATCCACGCTGTTGGTTCGGATGAGGAATTTGCACAGGCCCTCGATGCCAGGCGCCTGAAACTCAACCTGCCACGAGCAAACGAAACTGAAGATTGGGAGAAACTGGATGCAAAAATCGTCCAAAGACTCGATGCACTGATAGGGAAAAGCACCCTGGAACACAAACTAGCCACATATGGGGACATTGTGTATGCCACATGTAGAGACGCCTATGGAGCAAAACTACCCAAAGAGAAAACACCTCCAAAGAAATCCAGACGCCAAGAAAAGATGGACAAGATCAGGGTCCAAAAGAAAAACCTCAAGATGCAAATGAAGACCGCACTGCCAGCTGAAAAACAAGGTTTGGAAAAACTGTGGAAAGACCTGAAAGAAAAACACAGCGCCCTCAGCAAAGCGGAATCTGCGAGGAAGAGGAAGAGCAAAAAGAAGAAGACACAAGAGCACTTCTTCAGAGATCCCTTCCAGTTTGCCAGAACACTGTTTGAGCAGCCAAAATCTGGGACCCTAAGTGTGGACAAAGGAGTTCTTGAGCAGCATCTGAGGAAAACATACTCTGACCCACAGAGCAAAGCACCACTCGACATTCAAGGTCTGGTGTGGCCAACCAACCCTGAGGAACAGTTCAATGGCAAGCCTCCAACGTTGGCGGAAATCAAGAAGGTGGTCGACAAAGCCAGAGCCAAATCATCACCAGGGCCAAACGGAATACCTTACCAGCTTTACAAGAAATGTCCCAAGGTGCTGGAGTGGCTCCACAGGCTGCTGCGATCGGCTTGGAGAAACCAGAAGATCAGCGGCCAGTGGATGACGGCAGATGGTGTGTACATCCCCAAAGAGCAAAACTCAAGTGACATCAGCCAGTTCAGGCCAATATCACTACTGAACGTCGAAGGGAAAATCTTCTTCTCTGTCATGGCAGCAAGGCTGACCAAGTACCTGATGGAAAACAAGTACTTGGATGTGTCAGTCCAGAAAGGTGGCATCCCAGGCGTGGCTGGCTGTGTAGAACACGCCACAATGATCTGGGACGCAATCCAAAAAGCAAAAACAGAAAAGAGAGACCTGGACGTAGTGTGGCTTGATCTGGCAAACGCATATGGATCTGTGCCCCATGAGATGATACAGTTGGCTCTTGAGATGTACCATGTGCCAAAGAACATCCGCGACATGCTCAAGAAGTACTTCAATGGCTTCTCAATGCGGTTCTCTACCAAGGAGTACACAACAGACTGGATCAACTTGGAAGTGGGTATTGCAATGGGCTGTGCAATTTCCCCAATACTGTTCGTGCTGGCAATGGAAGTCATCTTGAAAGCAGCAACAAACAACGCGAGACAAACAGACCTTGGCGATGGATACAAGATGCCTCCTCTCAAGGCCTTCATGGATGACACTACAGTGATTTCATCCAGAGAAGACGAGACACGTCATGTGCTGGAGAGGCTGGACGACATAGTTGCCTCATCCAGAATGAAGTTCAAGCCAAAGAAATCACGGAGTCTCTCACTGAGGAAAGGAAAAGTGGCCGGATCTGTGGTCTTCAGTGTTGCCAACCAGGCCATTCCAACAGTCACAGAAGAACCAGTCAAGAGCCTTGGAAGATGGTATGATGATACGCTGAAAGACACACAAAGAGCAAAAGAAACCAAGCAGATGGCGGAGGAAGGCTTGGAGACCATTGACCAGTGTGGGCTCCCTGGCAAATACAAGGTCTGGTGTCTGCAGTTCATGCTGATACCAAAGCTCCAATGGCCTCTGATGATATACGACATCTGCACCAGCATCGTGGAGGCAATGGAAGCCAAAATCAACAAGTTCACAAGGAAATGGCTTGGTGTCCCACCCTGTCTGACTGACATAGCGCTGTACTGTCGCCAAGCAAAGCTAAAACTACCACTGAAATCCATCCTGGAGGAATACAAAGCAAGGAAGATCAGACTTCAAAGCATGCTGGAGGACTCAGGAGACAAGGTGGTAGAAGCAATCAAGCCCCAGCTGAAGACAGGTAGAAAATGGAAAGTTCAAGAGGCGATGGATTCTGCAAAAGAAAGTCTCAAGATCAGAGAAATAACAGGACACACACAGACCAACAGACAAGGACTGGGGGTGACCAAAACTGAATGGTGGTCAAAGGCCAAAGGAAAAGCCAAAAGAGACATGATGATTCAGGAGATGAGAAAAGAAGAAGACCAAAAAAGACTCCAAAAAGCAGTCCAGCAGAGCCAGCAAGGGCAATGGACAACGTGGGAGAATGCACTCCAAAGAAGTCTCACTTGGAATGACATTTGGCACATGGCCCCTCTCAGGATCAGCTTCATTCTCAGATCTGCATATGACCTTCTGCCCTCAAATGCAAACCTGGTGAAGTGGGGGAAAACAGACGATCCTGCATGCCCCCTCTGCCATGAAAAACAAACAGTGGAGCATGTCCTAAGCTCATGTAAAGTAGCCCTGGCTCAAGGAAGGTACACATGGAGGCACAACCAAGTGCTCAAAGAGATTGTACAAGTAGTCTGGGCTAGTACCAACACCACAAAAGGGAAAATCAGGACTCCAAAAGCACCCGCAACATTCTTCACGGCAGGAGGCAGCAAATCATGGCCAAGAACAACAGTGCCACTCGAAACATGCAGGCAGAGTCTGCTGGACGGGGCAGATGACTGGGAGTGCACTGCAGACCTCCCAGAATGGAAGAGTCACCCAGAGATCATCAGCAAGAGTGGCATGAGACCAGACATAGTAGTCCACTCTCAGTCAACCAAGCAGCTGATCATGATCGAGCTCACGGTGCCATATGAGAACAGAATGGAGGCAGCTCAAATCTACAAGACTGAAAAGTATGCTGATCTGGCAAACAGCCTGAGGAGAGAAGGTTATCAGGTCAAAGTCCTCACTGCAGAAATTGGAGCTAGGGGGTTTGTAGGAACGTCTGCACACAGCCTCATGAAACAGCTCTCAGTTGCAGGGAAGGAAAAAACCAGAGCCCTGAAAGCAATGGCAGAAGCGGCAGAGAGGTGTTCAAGCTGGATCTGGTCAAGGAGGAACAAAAGTGAACTTCATAAGGCTTAATTTCCCTACAAATATCAGGTGTCCCTGTGGCTCAGTGGTTAAAGCGCGAGTCATTAAGTGGAAAATGAGCATGTCCAGAGGGTCATGGGTTCGAATCCCAGCCATGGCTCGTCCCAAGATGGGAAAAAAAAAAAGGGGGGCAGCAGAGGGACATCCGGAGTCATGAACCGGGTGTGGCCCAACCCCCCTAGAG
>CM065746.1:340950-363450 GCA_033310375.1 Conus canariensis
CCATTAGAGGGGATACCCTGAACAGTGTTACAACAGTCCACTACCATTAGAGGGGATACCCTGAACAGTGTTACAACAGTCCACTACCATTAGAGGGGATACCCTGAACAGTGTTACAACAGTCCACTACCATTCGAGGAGATACCCTGAACAGTGTTACAACAGTCCACTACCATTGAGGGGATACCTTGAACAGTGTTAGAACAGTCCACTACCATTAGAGGGGATACCCTGAACAGTGTTACAACAGTCCACTACCATTAGAGGGATACCCGAACAGTGTTACAACAGTTCACTACCATTAGAGGGGATACCCTGAACAGTGTTACAACAGTCCACTACCATTAGAGGAGATACCCTGAACAGTGTTACAACAGTCCACTACCATTGAGGGGATACTCTGAACGGTGTTACAACAGTCCACTTCCGTTGATGGGGATACTCTGAACAGTGTTACAACAGTCCACTACCATTAGAGGGGATACCTTGAACAGTGTTACAACAGTCCACTACCATTGAGGGGATACTCTGAACAGTGTTACAACAGTCCACTACCATTGATGGGGATACTCTGAGCAGTGTTACAACAGTCCACTACTATTGGAGGGATACCCTGATTAGTGTTACAACAGTCCACTACCATTAGAGGGGATACCCTGAACAGTGTTACAACAGTCCACTACCATTAGAGGGGATACCTTGAACAGTGTTACAACAGTCCACTACCACTGATGGGGATACCTGAACAGTGTTACAACAGTCCACTACCATTGAGGGGATACCCTGAACAGTGTTACAACAGTCCACTACCATTGAGGGGATACCCTGAACAGTGTTACAACAGTCCACTACCATTGAGGGATACTCTGAACAGTGTTACAACAGTCCACTACCATTAGAGGGGATACCTTGAACAGTGTTACAACAGTGCACTACCATTGTCGGAGCTACCCTGAACAGTGTTACAACAGTCCACTACCATTGAGGGGATACCCTGAACAGTGTTACAACAGTCCTCTGCCATTGGAGAGATACCCTGAACAGTGTTACAACAGTCGTCTACCATTAGAGGGGATACCCTGAACAGTGTAACAACAGTCCTCTGCCACTGGAGGAGATACCCTGAACAGTGTAACAACAGTCCACTATAATCAGAGGGGATACCCAGAACTGTGTTACAACAGTCTTGTACCCCTGGAGTTGATACCCTGAACAGTGTCGCAGCTTCATTGCCGGTAGACCAGATCCATGAATGGCAACTTGGTCGTTACATTTATGGCAGCTAAATTACTATTATAATTCCTCGGTGAAGTGACTCTGTTCTCAAAAGAAAGGTCTTGTGTGGTAACGATTTAGATGAACATTCTCTCACTGTGATAAAGATATGGTAATTTAGGGCCACTATGGTTGAAAATCGAAGTGAATTGAATTTTGACTGTGCTGTACTGTGGACCATCAGAAATGGAAAATTCCTGACATTGTTTTCAGCCTCTTGAATGAATAATCCATGTTTTTTAACTACATGTATCTTGTTTGTTGTTGTTGTTCGTCCGTTGAATCGACGAGCACCACTTCAGTCATCCAGGGGTTCATGGATGGGGGTGGGAGTGGGGGTGAGAAGATCTTGTCTGTAGAGTACAGACGTAAAAAATGGCAGTGTGCATATAATGAAAAAGTGGTAGTAAATGTGTTTGAAGATCCACTTATGTGTTGACGTGTGATCAAAAGTGCTGTGAAACGAGTTCTTCTTCTTCCTCCTCGTTCGCCATCCCGTTAGATGAGCAGCCCGGTGTCCACGATGAAGGCTGCCGTCCGTCGCAGTTCCTCCAGGGTGCCGTACAGCTTGGCTTCCATTGCTGTCGGTGTTGGCCAGTACTTTCTCCTGGATGCTGCATACGTCGCACAGACTTGAAGAATGTGGTCGGTTGTCATTGGTCCCTCACCACAAGGGCACTCTCCACTCTGTCCAATGCCAAATTTTGCGCGCATGTGGTGGAGCAGGCGATTGTGTCCAGTCCTCAGGCGGAAGATCTTGACCTGTTCCCGTCGTCCCAGCAAATGGTATTTGTCTTCTGGGTTGTATTTGGGATGTAGGAGGCGCCATTTTATTTCTTGCTGTGTCTTGACGATTGTCCTAATTTCATCGTATGACACCAGGTTGTTGGCCTGCTCCTTCTGTGCACTGTCTTTTGCCAGAATGTCCGCTTTTTCGTTGCCTCTGATGCTACAGTGTGCTGGTACCCATTGCATCACCACTTTCTCCACTCTGGCACTCAGGGCAACAAGGGCTGAAGTGAGATGGTTCTGTTCTTTGCAGTGGGAGTTCTTGAGGGCTTGGAGCATGGAGAGAGCGTCAGAGAACACCACCACCTGCCCTGTTGTTCTTGTGGAGTTCTGCAAGACTGTTGTGGCTGCTTCACAGAGGGCTTCTCGCTCAGCTCGGAAGTTGGTGGAGTATTTTCCTGTTGAAATTGCAATTTCTTCATCCCCGTCTTTGTATTAGAGGAAGATTCCAGCTCCACCATCCTTCCTTGCTTCTGTGGCGGAGCCATCTGTAAAGACATGGGTACAGTCTTCCTGGGGGTACTGGTTGCAGATGTACTCCATGGCCAGGGCTTTCCTTTGGGTGTCTGACTGTGTTCCTCTCTTCTCCACTCCGGGAATGCTGGTGACGACTGTTGGGAACACCTGCCTCTTCCAAGATGGGTGGGTGACATTTGCCGGGATAGGCTTTGCTTCGTGTTCCATCAAGACTGGGGTTTGTCTTTCAAGGCGTCTTGACTGGTGGATGAAGCTGCCTCTTTTCAGCCGGCTCTTGGTGGGTCTGCTCATTCTGTTGTTCATTGGATGGTTTTCAAGGCGTTTGAATTTTGCTGCCTGGATGAGGATCTTTGTGTCCCTTCTGTCCTCCAGTGACTGTGGACCAGTGGTCTCCTCCATCTTCAGGATTGGGGTGGATCTCATGGCGCCAGTTATGACACGCTGCATTTGGTTCTGTATCTTGTTGAGATGGTCGAGGTTAGACTTTGCAGCTGATGCCCATGCTGATGTCCCGTACTCAACTACAGGTCGGACTCTCCCTGTATAGAGTCTCTTCAGGATACGTTCGTCAGCCCCCCAGTCCGTCCCCGCAAGTTTCCTCATGATCGCCAGTCTCAACTTGGCCCTGCTACAGCATCTGCTGATCTGCTGTGTCCAAGTGAGCCTGCGGTCAAAGGTCACTCCCAGGTAGGCAGGTGTGGGTTCCTCTGCAAGCCTTTGGTTGTTCAGTGTCAGCTTCGCCTCTTGCTTCTTGCTGGATAGGCTGAAGACTGTGTAGGTTGTTTTGCTTGAGCTGACAGAGACAAGCCATTCCTTGGTCCAGTCGCTGATCTTACTGAGCGCAGTCTGGAGGCGTACCTGTGCTGTAGTGGTGTACTCTTCAGAGCACCATAGTACCAGGTCATCTGCGTAGATCGCTCCTCTGACCCCTCTTGGCAGTTCTCTGACGATGTCATCTATGAAGATGAGGAACAGCGTTGGCGATAGGACTCCTCCTTGTGGTACTCCCTGTCTCAGCACCTTTTTCTTGCTTTTCTGGCCCTGAATCTTGACTCGGGCTTGGCGGTTGTGTAGGTACTGGCTGATCCAGGTGTACATCCTCCCAGACACACCACATCGCCGTAGTTTGAGCCTAAGTCCGTCCTTCCAGCTTTGTTGAACACCTTCTCCATGTCAATCCAGACCGCAAGCGTGTTCTTCTTTTCTTGGAAAGCGTCCTCAATGCTTTGCGTGATGAATGTGATCTGGTCTTCTGTTGATCTGTGTTGGCAGAAGCCTGCCTGTTCAGGGCTCAGCAGCTGATGCTCCTCAAGGTGCCAGACAAGCCTTGTGTTGACAAGTCTCTCCATCAGCTTTCCTAAGTAGCTTGTAAGGCTGATGGGTCTGTAGCTGTCAGCCTTCGACTTGTCCTTTCCCTTTTTGTGAATGGGGATCATGTCTGCTTCCCTCCAACACTGTGGTACTGATCCTGTCTTCCAGCTGGAGTTAAAGATTTTTAGAAGGACTGCCTTGCTCTTCTGTGAAACGAGTGTGTCAGGGTCTTTGGGTTTGTACAATTTATCACAATAGACATGTACACATAATCAAGGAACTGTCCGTGTGTGCATATGGCCACAGACTGCTTATATCTGAGTGGTCATAGGTCCAGGTATGTGTACATGCGATATTACATTGGCCACGCATGTGTGTTCATAAACCCATCTACATGCGCATATGCAATCAGACTGGTTATGACTTTTTTACCTGTTTATGTATGTTATCAGACTGTTAACGTAGGTATGCTTACAGACGCGGAGAAAGTGACGTGTCAATAGTGTATATGGATGTAGCCAATACAACATGTACAAGACACAGGAGAAGAGAGGGGCATGTGGTGCACTTGAGGCCTAATGCGTCACAGGGTGGCCAAAACAGTCTGGTGCACAACACAGGAGCACATAGGGGTGTGGTGTGGACGGGGAGGGGGGGGGGGCAGTGAATCACGCACTGGCCATTTCACATGGACAAGATACAAGAACACAGGAGTGTGCTGTTATACAGAGGGCCTACTGGACCACACGCACTGACCAATACAACGAGGTGGACAAGTCACAAGAACACAGAGGCAGTATGTTGTGGACAGGGGGCTTAGTGAATCACACGCACTGACCAATACAACGAGGTGGACAAGACACAGGAACACACAGGCAGTGTGTTGTGGACAGGAGGCTTAGTGAATCACACGCACTGACCAATACAACGAGGTGGACACGACACTGACCAATACAACGAGGTGGACAAGACACAGGAACACACAGGCGGTGTGTTGTGGACAGGAGGCTTAGTGAATCACACGCACTGACCAATACAATGAGGGGACAAGACACAGGAACACACAGGGGTGTATTGTATATATAGAGAGAAACGGAAGGCCTAGTGGATCACATACTGGCCTCCGAAGGGAGATAATCCTGGGCCATGGATCAAGTCTTAAATGGCACGAGTTTGTCCCCCCCCCCCCCCCCCCTCCCCTTTTGCTTTTGTGTGCAACGTAAAATATTCCAAGGCAACGGAGTGGCCTCTAGTCAAATTTCCGTAGAAACTTAATGCTTCAATAGTAAATACAAATAACATCTTGCAGACAGACAGACGGATAGATGATACCTATACAGATAGGAAGGCATGTAAGTTAGATAGCTAGCTAGCTAGCTAGCTAACTAGAGAGAGAGAGAGGGAGAGAGAGAGAGAGAGAGAGGGAGACAGACAGACAGACAGACAGACAGACAGACAGATAGATAGATAGATAGATAGATAGATAGATAGATAGATAGATAGAGAGATAGATAGGCGAGTGACACCGTGGTATTGCAGTCCTCTGACTGTGACATGCAGTGATTGTTTTCTATCCAGAAGTATAGTGTAAGGGTGAAGTCATTCAATACAGTGCAATATAAAGTTGAACTGAGCAGTGTATGTTCCTTTTCTTGGATTTGAGTATCACATTTTTTCCGCGCACAAGTGACGAGTGATGTATCAATTTGTGGAACCCGAGGATGAAGTTCTCAAGCAACGTGATCTTCATTTTGGCTTCACGAGAGCATTGTAACTGTAACTTTAGTTTATCTGGGATCACAACACAGAGTTATACACATCTGTGTCATGCATTTATCAAACACAGCAACAAACACGCTGACTCAACAACAAAAAAAAAAAACAAAAAAAAAAACAGCGCCATGCAAGTGTTTATTAGTCGATCAGAATGTGTATGCATATTGAACACTCAAGACAGAAAAAAAAATTAGTTTGAAAAATAAATGCATGTGACCCCAGATAAAGATAAATGCATGTGATCCCTGAATAATTGCATGTGATCCCTGAATAAATGCATGTGATCCCGTATAAAATTCCAAGCTGTTTGTCTCACTGTGGGAACTTCACCAGCGATGAAGGTTGTCAATTTTGAGGAGTAAATTGTATTGATGGATTGTGTCTGTTTTAGGTGTCACTCTGTGAATGGGACTGTCTCAGCATTGAATTGCTTAGCAGAGGCTCTCCAAGTCAGTTTCCAGTTGTCTTGTTCAGTAGTAACAACAACGCTGATGTTAAAGCATAATGTTGTGGTCTGTGGCTGCCTTTGAGAAGATTGCCTTTCACCAGAGTGGTGAAGTTGTGCTTTTAAAAATTTTGCCAGGAATGAACAACTACTGTATTTGTATGAAGACTTCTGTTTTAGAGTTGTAACAGACTGCATTTCATCACAATATTGGAGGAAACTTGTTTGGTAAGAGACGAAGAATTGCTTTTGTTTCGATGTGATTACTACAAGTGCTAGATAGTGTTCGATCACTAACGTTGGAGTACACATGATCACTGACAGTTAGAGAACGCTTGATCACAGACAGTTGGAGAAAACATGATCACTGACAGTTGGAGAACACATGATCACTGACAGTTGGAGAACACATGATCACTGACAGTTGGAGAACGCATGATCACTGACAGTTGGAGTACACATGATCACTGACAGTTGGAGTACACATGATCACTGACAGTTGGAGAACACAACGTCATGATCACTGACAGTTAGAGAACACATGATCACCGACAGTTGGAGAACACATTGTCATGATCACTGACAGATGGAGTACACATGATCACTGACAGTTGGAGTACACAACGTCATGATCACTGACAGTTGGAGAACACACGATCACTGAAAGTTGGAGTACACAATGACATGATCACTGACAGTTGAAGTACACAATCTCATGTCCACTGACAGTTGAAGAACACAATAACATGATCGCTGACCGTTGGAGTACACATGATCACTGACAGTTGGAGTACACATGGTCACTGACAGTTGGAGTACACAATGTCATGATCACTGACAGATGGAGTACACAATGTCATGATCACTGACAGATGGAGTGCACATGATCACAGACAGTTGGAGTACACAATGTCATGATCACTGACAGTTGGAGTACACAATGTCATAATCACTGACAGTTGGAGTACACATGATCACTGACAGTTGGAGTACACAATGTCATGATCACTGACAGTTGGAGTACACATGATCACTGACAGTTGGAGAACACATGTTCACTGACAGTTGGAGAACACATGATCACTGACAGTTGGAGTACACATGATCACTGACAGTTGGAGTACAAATGATCACTGACAGTTGGAGTACACTTGGTCACTGACAGTTAGAGTACACTTGGTCTGGAGTACACTTGGTCACTGACAGTTGGAGTACAATTGATCACTGACAGTTGGAGTACACAATGTCATGATCACTGACAGTTGGAGTACACTTGGGCACTTATAGTTGGAGTACACAATGTCATGATCACTGACAGTTGGACTACACAATGTCATGATCACTGACAGTTGGAGTACACTTGCTCACTTATAGTTGGAGTACACAATGTCATGATCACTGACAGTTGGAGTACACAATGTCATGTTACTGACAGTTGGAGTACACAATGTCATGATCACTGACAGTTAAAGTACACAATGTCATGATCACTGACAGTTGGGGTACACAATGTCATGATAGCTGACAATTGGGGTACACAATGTCATGATCACGGACAGTTGCAGTACACAATGTCATGATCACTGACAGTTGCAGTACATCAATGTCATGATCACTGACAGTTGGACTACACAATGTCATGATCACTGACAGTTGCAGTACACAATGTCATGATCACTGACAGAAGCAGTACATAATGTCATGGTCACTGACAGTTGGAGTACACAATGTCATGATCACTGACAGTTGGAGTACACAATGTCATGACCACTGACAGTTGCAGTACACAATGTCATGATCACTGACAGTTGCAGTACACAATGTCATGATCACTGACAGTTGCAGTACACAATGCCATGATCACTGACAGTTAAGTACACAATGTCATGATCACTGACAGTTGGGTACACAATGTCATGATCGCTGACAATTGGGGTACACAATGTCATGATCACTGACAGTTGCAGTACACAATGTCATGATCACTGACAGTTGCAGTACACAATGTCATGATCACGGACAGTTGGAGTACACAATGTCATGGTCACTGACAGTTGAGTACACAATGTCATGATCACTGACAGTTGCAGTACACAATGCATGTCACTGACAGTTAAAGTACAAGTCATGATCACTGACAGTTGGAGTACACAATGTCATGATCGCTGACAATTGGGGTACACAATGTCATGATCACTGACAGTTACAGTACACAATGTCATGATCACTGACAGTTGCAGTACACAATGTCATGATCACTGACAGTTGCAGTACACAATGTCATGATCACTGACAGTTGCAGTACACAATGTCATGATCACTGACAGTTGCAGTACACAATGTCATGATCACTGACAGTTGGCAGTACACAATGTCATGATCACTGACAGTTGGAGTACACAATGTCATGATCACTGACAGTTGGAGTACACAATGTCATGATCACTGACAGTTGGGAGTACACAATGTCATGATCACTGACAGTTGCAGTACACAATGCCATGATCACTGACTGTTGGAGTACACAATGTTATGATCACTGACAGTTGCAGTACACAATGTCATGATCACTGACAGTTGCAGTACACAATGTCATGATCGCTGACAGTTGGAGTACACAATGTCATGATCACTGACAGTTGCAGTACACAATGCCATGATCACTGACAGTTGGAGTACACAATGTTATGATCACTGACAGTTGCAGTACACAATGTCATGATCACTGACAGTTGGAGTACACAATGTCATGATCGCTGACAGTTGGAGTACACAATGTCATGATCACTGACAGTTGCAGTACACAATGCCATGATCACTGACAGTTGGAGTACACAATGTTATGATCACTGACAGTTGGAGTACACAATGTTATGATCACTGACAGTTGCAGTACACAATGTCATGATCACTGACAGTTGAGTACACAATGTCATGATCACTGACAGTTGCAGTACACAATGTCATGATCACTGACTGTTGCAGTACACAATGTCATGATCACTGACAGTTGCAGTACACAATGTCATGATCACTGACTGTTGCAGTACACACCTGCTGTGAAGGCACAGACAGTCCTTGCATATTTGTTCCTGTTAGACTGAATTGTTTACAAAGTTAACAGGAAAACGAATCATGATGATATGTAATTTTAACTGGAAAGTTCATGTTAGGGGAGAGGTCATTGACATCTGCATGAAAATCTATGATGTGAAGTAAAAACTACACATGTTGAAAAGTATGGTTTTGGTTTGAGAGGTTGACAGCTTTTCTTCGTTAGAAAGAAAGTTTGTTCTATTTGAGGAAGGACTGTAATCATAAGCATGAGTCACTGTAGATATATATTGGAAATTAGGTTACAAGTTAATTTAATATTTGATTTGGCACCATCCTGATTCCAAACTCCAATGGACAGAAGGAGGAGATGTGGTGGGTATGATACGACAGACAGTCATGGCTTTGTCCCATGCCTTCAAACTCCGTTCAGTTCGTGTATTCCTGTCCCTTGTCGTGTTCTTCGAATTACAGCTCTGGGGAGGGGTATCGATTTTGTACTGCCATGGAGGTGACTTCCATGAAGAGTGTGGCATCTGCATTGCAAAGAGTCGATCCAGTTGATGGCTTCTTGACCACTGCATTCATGCCAGCTGAGCTACCACATGTTCCATCTGTGATCTTGTGCTCTCGAACAAAGGGCGTGTGATGGTAAATTTCGAATACTGACAGTTTGAAAGGAAGATTGACTCATTGTGTTATGACTACAGAGACCAAAGACAATGTTGTTACTTTCTGGTGGCAAAGCAAAATCACATTGTGGCTGTGCATGGAAAGAGGAAATGAAACGCTCCAAAGTGAAAATACTGTATACAGCGCTTCTGGCTAAAAACGTCAGGGGGTACTGTGCTGTGCGCGTAAAGGGACTTCTTTTGTCTCTGCAACGTAGGCATTCAACACAAAGAAAATAAAGGACGAACAGTTATTGACAAATAGCTGTCCAAATCAACACAATGGACCAGCAAACCGTCATTTAGATCAGTGACCTTTATTTCCTCCTTTGCTTTCATTGTTTCCAATGTTATCTGTCCTGCTTGAAATGCATTGTAAATGTCCTCTCTAGATAAGGGACCGTTCGTTTGTCCTTTATTTTCATTAGTTTGAATCTTATTTGTCCTACCTGAAAGTGACCAATAAATATGCAGCACATAAATCGCTCGTTATATTTGAGCAGTACACATGTGTCTGCATAACCAAACAATGGCGAATCAACTTCAGGAATCCGAGCATGAATTCCTTTTACACCGTATACTTCAACTTCTGCTCCATGACAGCGATGTATATTTAAGTTCAGTGGACACACCAGAAACACAATACAGAGTCACACACGTATCTCTCCTGCATCCATCAAGCACAACAACAAACACACTCGATCCACAAAGACATTGCCATGCAAGCGTTTATTAGTCGATCTGACCACTCTTTGTATACAGGTTGAACATTCAACACCGAAGAGAAGTCACTCTGAAGCTAGGTAATTATAATGATTACATTGACCATGATGAGTTGTCTCTGCCATGACTGAAGAAAAGGAGGACAATATTGTTGTACTTGCAGACGACCTAGCGAAATGGAAAATGTCACAAAAAGCACACATAAAAAGATGTTGAAGCAGTTTTAGATAATCAGAATTAATTGAACTATCATCAATTGGTCACTGACTATACTCTGTAGAAAATGAGTTCAATTTCCAAGACATTTAGTCTAATTTGGTATGCAGTTCTGCGAATAAAACGGAGAACATGACAATGCAAATGGCAGCGTATATTTGATGACTGTTTCAACCCACACGAGCACGTGCAAACGAAACAGCCTGTTTTTTACATCTCATATCCGGGTACAGTTTGGAGGTGTCGTTTCCAAAGTCAGCCTGCACACACACACACACACACACACACACACACACACACACACACACACACACACACACACACGACACACCACACACACACACACACACACACAGAGGCACGCGAGCACGCACGCACGCAAACACTTTTTTTTAACAATAGGAATGGGAATCTTTATTCAAAGAATTCCTTTTCTAATTGGAGGTTTCACTACGCATAACAAATTCAACTCAGTTGGTTATCTCGTAATTATAGGTCTCATACCTACCACTACAGAAATAATGATTTTAGGTTATATTGTTATTACTGTGTGCTTTCTGCCTCTTTAATAACCGGCTTCATCAGGCATTGTGATTGATGTCCCATCACACATGCAGTTGATCGTTCAAATATTAACAGGATAATGCTTGCGTTTACATATCATCATTAAGAAATAGGGTAGCTGAAGAAACGGGAAGAGCTGGACGATGTGATCAAGAACAAGAACAGAAAGAGGGGGTGGGGGTCAGTGGGATCAAAGATGAACAATTAAAGTGGTCACAGTACAATTAGAATTTTAGTTTATGTGCTTTGTAAAAGGTCATTGATTAATTCAATAACAGATAAGAATTTAAGATATGAATGCTTCAAAATTACTTATGTAAAAAACATAGCACACCTCCATGCTAAAAACGGACTCCACTGACTCACAGTCAAAGTGATACGCTGAAAAGTAAAGTCACTGAGACAAATAAACTTGACATAAAGGCAGTTGTCCCATAATGAATTTAATCAAAGTCTGAAAATGAAGCTTGACTAGGTCTGCATTCTGAAACAGTCCTTTGAAGAGGTTTAGGAGTTTTGGTGCTGAGCCTTATGTAAAGAAAGTGTCTTTTAAGAAGGCTTTATATTCTGTATTTCTTCGCTTTACAATGGGCAGCTGGCTGTAAACTTGAAATAAGTCTACAGAACAATTTTTTCCCCGAGATAGTTCCTTGACGACATGCATAGTTGCTGTCTCTACATTCCTCTCTTCTTTGCTTGGCAATGGGCAGTTGCCTCTATCACTAATTGTAAAGAAAAAGAAACACCCGAAGGTGCTGGGGAGGACCCAGAGAAGCACTGTCTTCACCTGCCTTTAGAGCAGTCCTGTACCACCCTTGGAGGCCTGCGCTGTGTTGACGATGGGTACAGGCACGCGCAGGACACTCCATTAAGACATCAAGGACATAACTGCTCCTGAACAGAGGTAAATCAGACTACAGGATGCAGCTCTTAACAGCCTTAAAGTAGCATCCCCATGGGTGTACCAGCCCGTATTTCATGACTGCAGAGCCCACCGGCGAAAAACCCTCGCGCTGCCGAGCCCCCCACAGACCAACCACCCTGCACCACGACACGGAGCACGCCGCACCAAACACTTTTTTTTACCCATAGGAATGGTAGTCTTTATTCAAAGATTCCTTTCATGGGTTTCCCACGCATACATTCACTCAGGGTCACTCTAGTTATAGGCAAGAAACACCATCTACAGAAAAGATGTTTACTGTTAGATTGTTATACCTGAGTGCTCTGCGCTTTTAATAACCGGCAGCATCGGCATTGTGGGATTAAATGTCCTCAATATCAACACATGCAGTTATCGTTAAATTACACAGGATTAATGCTCGTTTCATACTGCAGTAAGAAAAGCTAGCTGAAGAAACGGAAACAGCCTGCCAGGGACAGTGAAAAAACAGTCCCCCAACAAGCAGCTTTCGCTACGGTCTAGTGCGGATCAAAGAGAACCAATTTAAGTGTTCCACTGTACAATTAGAATTTTAGTGTATGGGCTTTGTCAAAGGTCATTGACTTATCTCACTATACAAATAAGAATAAGAAAATCCGAAAGTTACTGGAGTACCCAAAACACTAGTCACACCTCCTCTAAGATCCGACTCCACTTGGACTCACAGTGTGTGACTGAAAGTAAAGCACGGGGACAAATAAATGACATCAAGGCAGTCATAATGAATTTAACAAGTTGAAATGAAGCTTACAGGCTGCATTCTGAAACAGCCTTTAAAGGTTAGCGATCCCCTATGGGTGTCACAGGCCTTATATTCTGTATTCTTGCAGAATGCGCAGCGGCGTAAACTAAATAAGCTGCGACAATTTTCCCCGAGATAATTCCTTGACGACAGATGCACATTTGCCGCTCCAATCCTCCATCTTTGCTTAATGGTCATATGCCCTATCAAAATGTCAAAAGTATTTGCTTCCCTCTTTCATGCCCTGTTTACGTGATCATCAAAAAGAAACCAGTGTGGTGTGGTATCCATCAAAATTAAGATCTTGTTCACTGTTTATATCTGAAAGGCACTAAAAATGATTTGTGCCTTTCACATATGGAGAGTGAACACAATGCATTATTTCAAACAATACTTCTCTCTCTCTCTCTCTCTCTCTCTCTCTCTCTCTCCCTCTCTCTCTCTCTCTCTCAAAAGGAAAACAATCCTTAAAACTGATTTTAAAATACCATAAAAAGTAATATTACTGATTGGTATGGCTGGAGAACACGATAATTGAACACAGGCCCCAGCTCCCCTCATAAAAAAATGGAAAAGCCCTTTCCTGAATGGTAAGTTTTGTCTATCTTGTACAGTCTAGTACATATTGACCTGTACGTATTTGTTCTGGAGTCCACATGAAGTGCTGGCTACGTCCTGTCAGTCTCTGGCATGGAGATGGATCCAAGTCATCCTTCCAATATCTCTGTCATGGAGGTGACCCAAGTCATCCTTCCATATCTCTGTCACGGAGATGGACCCAAGTCATCCTTCCAATATCTCTGTCATGGAGATGAACTCAAGTCATCCTTCCAATATCTCTGTCATCGAGATGGACCCAAGTCATCCTTCCAATATCTCTGTCATGGAGATGAACCCAAGTCATCCTTCCAATATCTCTGTCATCGAGATGGACCCAAGTCATCCTTCCAATATCTCTATCATGGAGATGGACCCAAGCCAAACTTCCAGTATCTATGTCATGGAGATGAACTCAAGTCATACTCCCAGTATCTCTGTCATGGAGATGGTCTCAAGCCATGCTTCCAGAGTGTCTCTTCGTTTCAGTCCTTCTTTAGGTTGATTGGCCTGATTCCGCAAGTTGATATCTCCCAATCGTTTACTGTGCGAGCTTTTACTAATTGTGAAAAAGTGATGCACGTGTGGAACTGTGTAGGAGAAGGCAATGCACGTACATCATTTCTCAAACACATGTTCACACCCACTCCACCCCGTCACTTTCTGTCCAGAGACAACAGTTTGTTATGACAACCAAACCGTCTCCACCTGAACACTCCATCTGCAGGCACCCAGTGCAGCTCTGTCCCTGCCCTTCTCACACATCCTTGTCTACTTTACTTGATGTCTCTTGTTCAAGACCAGAACTGCTGACTGCTAAACAGTCCAAACTACTGTTTTGTCTCATTTTTTTCATGTATTATATATCATTAAAAAAAATGTCCTTACAGCTTATTCACGTGAACGTGTTAATCTGTACTTACCATACTTTAAAGCCTCTTGATTATTGCCCACCAACTGAAACATAAAATGAATGTGATGAGTTTTATTCATTGTTAAGTATGTTTTCCCTCATAAATGAAATTATATAGGAAAAAGCACACAAGTACAGAAACATGGACACTGAGGAAGAAGTAATGAAGAAACCATTCATAATAGCAGAGCTAAACGAAGGGATAAAACAGCTACAAAAAGAGAAATCACCAGAACCTGATGGCATTACAGCTGAAATGTTGCAACAACCTGGATCATCTGCACGGAAAACGCTAATGGACATCTTCATCGCCAGCTGAAAAAAAAAACGCGTTTGTACCTCTGTCATGGAAAGATGCCACTATGACCCCTATCTACAAAAAGAGAAACGACAAAACCAAAGCAGACAGTTACAGACCCATCAGTCTTGCCATCTGTGTTTGGAAAGTTATGGAGAGGCTTACCAACAACAGGCTGATTTAGTACCTGGAGAAGAAAGAGATCATCAAGTGGGCTGGATTCAGACAACACAGATCCACAGAGGACCAGGTCGCCTATATTGCACAAGAAATAGAAGATGCGCTCGAAGACAGGAAGTACGCCATGGCATGCTGGATCTACCTAGTAAAAGCCTTTGGGAAAGTCTGGAAAAAAAAAGACCAGCCGCCGTGGCGAAGTGCTTAGCGTCGTGGACATCCCGGCTGGGAGGTCACGGATTCGATTTCCATCAGAGTCATGTGGGATTTGTCTACCCCGACCGGCTCCTACCCAGAGTTGAGTTTGCTACGGGCTCAGTTGGGAAGACTGGGACCACACAGTCGAGTTTCAACCACTTAATGGATGCATCTCTGAGAGTGTTGCTCAAATTTCCTGACCAACACTGCAGGTGTCTGTATCTCTCGGGCCTGGTTGACGCCGGGATATATTACGAAAGGGAGCGTAGAATACAGCCCTGTCATGTAGTCTCAAACCGAAATAGATATCATCTTTATCATCCTCATTCTCATCGATCAGCATAAAAGAATGTCTCAAATCCTGTGGCTCTTCATGCCCTGCTCTCATGGTGACATCAGTTTTGATGTCCTCTCCACGTCTGTGGCCTTGGTTTGGTTCCGTCGGGGTTGCCGGTATCGGCGAGTCCATGGGGGCTGTCGTTGGGCGGACGTGGTGGCGCCCTCCGGAGGGAGAGCTCACTCACGACGGCTCCACGACTAAGCAATTATTTTCGTCAGTAGGGAGCTTAGTAGTGGTTCCTGCGTATGTTGGATCAGAACAGGCGCCACTGAACACTCTGAAGTGACTCGGTAGCAGTGCAGTGTCTCCTCCGGTGGGTTGCCTCTTGACGACTTGACACTAATTGCTCCTTGTGGACTGCCGATGTCGGGGCTGCGGCAGGACCAACCGGCTGTGGCTGTGGACGGGGTGTCGGAATGAGCGGCCTGGGTGCACTGCCATTGAGGTGGTACAGAGGTTGGGACAGCAAAAAAAAAAAAAAAGTCTGGAAAAAAAGGTCTGAAGCTGAAAATGCATCAGTATGGGATCACAGGCCACATGTGCCAATAGATCAGCCAGTACCTGACCAACAGAAAAGCTCGGGTACAAAATAGACAAGACAAGACAAGACAAGACAAAGTCTTTTATTCGTATAGGCCATAGCCCCTTAGAATGGGGGTGTACACAGAGCAACTTTACACGACGCATTTCTAGTAGATGATGTAAACAATTTTAAGCTAACATAGAGTTACGCTGTTTAAAACCTCTGTACAAATAAACAGCAAACTGTTTCACTATTTTATCATTTGTCGATGCCATTAACAAGATTTTAAAAATAAATGTTAGCGAACCGCCCAGAGAACGTGGACAAACGAGTCACAAGACGAAACACAACGCGTTTCGACCTCTTAGGTCTTCATCGGGTGAGACATAAACGAATAAAACAACGAAAATTCACTTAGCTTTGATCGCTTCAGATCACTTCACAGGGTTCAGCGCAACGTCTTCTTCTTCCTTGCGCTGAACCCTGTGAAGTGATCTGAAGCGATCAAAGCTGCTAAGTGAATTTTCGTTGTTTTATTCGTTTATGTCTCACCCGATGAAGACCTAAGAGGTCGAAACGCGTTGTGTTTCGTCTTGTGACTCGTTTGTCCACGTTTCTGGGCGGTTCGCTAACATTTATTTAAGATTTGTTTAGATTTCCACCTGCAGTCGTCTCGCTTTGCAACAAGATTAATTTAAACAAGGATGGATGTCTAAAGTATTTAGGAGGGATATACTGTTGTTTTAAATCACTTAATTCTGGACATGAAAGAACAAAATGAGCTTCATTTTCCTGTGATTCGTGACACTATGGACAAAAAAATCATACGATCACCTGCAACTCTATATCGTTGAGAATGTGCAAAGATATCTGAAATACCCAATCTAAACTTTGTCACAGCATGTCTCAAATGTTTATTAATAGCCATTGACAAATAGGTAGGAATGCAATGCATAGGATTTAACAGTCTGTAAATAGAAAACCTAGAGCTGTCTTCAACATGCGAGTTCCACCTCTGCCAACTACAATCAGTCTTTGCCGAAACACACGAATAAAACCATTTACATCACCAACACCCTGGTTTTCCCACACAAAACCAAATCCGAATTCATACAATTTTAGTCTTAAATTAGAGGTCCAGTTTTTCTTTCCCCTGTTGTCTAACTCTAAAAGCATAGTGTAGGCTTTGTATGGCAATCTGTGTTGTTCCATTTGTGTTATTCTTAGCCAGTAACGAATACACTTTTCCACTGAAATTAAATGTATCGGGTATCTATTGGTCTCTCCATATACCAGATCGTTCGGTGTTTTCAATGAAACACCAATAAATTTCTTTAGAGCATACAAGTGGATTTTCTCAATATGCGTAGCAGCAGAATCAAAACCCCATATTTCAGCACCATATTGTAGCATCGGTTGAATTTGAGCGTCAAATAATTTCAAAAATAAAGTCAAAGATTCATTATTTAACATCGTTAATTTCTCCAGTATACACAATAACGCATACTTAGCTCTACTTGCAAGATCTTTACAAGCGAAGGTAAAGCTTAAACGTGTAGAAAAATATATGCCAAGATATTTGTAAGCATTCACAACGGGCATAGCAGTTCCATTATATACCCACCTTTCTCTGGCTGCAAGATATCCACCTTTTCTGAACACAATTACATTGCTTTTATTCATGTTTATGTTTAATCGAAGTGAAGCGGATGCTCTTTCTAAACTGTTCAACTGGGTTTGTAAACCAACTATCGTTTCAGACATCAATGCAACATCGTCAGCTAAAAGAAGAATGAAAATTTCAAAAAAGTCATTTATGAATTTTGCACCATGTCGTCCAGAATTAGTCACTTCTTTCGTTAATTCATTAATGAACAAAGAAAACAAAATGGGACTACAAACATCCCCTTGTTTAACTCCAGTTGTACAGGTTATATAATCAGTCAGAGAACCGCCGCTTCTTACTCTAGCTTTTACAGAGTCGTACATGCTCAGGTACAAAATAGAAAGCACCAGAGAAGGCAGAAAGCAATGAAAGGAGGCGTCGTGCAAGGTGGAGTTCTCTCCCCTACACTTTTTGTGATCTCCATGAATGATATCTTGGATGACATCCCTGCAAGTATCTATGATGCAATGTATGCAGATGCCCTTGTCATGTGTCGTGCTCTGCACTATAGAGCTTTGTACCTTTGTACATCATTTCGGTATTCACAACAATTGAAATACAGTCATGAGTAAGACTAGTCACTCAGAGTTGCTGACATGTGAAATACCTACATAACTCTTGATAAGGTAAGCAACTGCGAACAGAAAAGCACATGACTTTTTAGTGAGTTGCTGGTTCAACTTAAAATGTCCTACCCTATTATTCGGTCAATTCATGATAACTAACTCGCACTGACACAAAAAAGTCTGTACTGTCACTGGTGAGGGGATGCTGGTGATTGCAGCTTAAAGGTTCATTATGGTACACTTGTATTGACCAATGAGATACGGTTCAAACATACCTTGCCTGGAATCTTCCAGTTTCAATGACATCTCCATCATACAAACATTGTCACCTTACCTGCATATCGGCGGGGAAAACCCATACCTGAAGACATTGTCACTTTACCTGCATATGGGAGGGGAAAACCCATACCTGAAGCAAGAACAAAGTGCATATACTGCATCCTAAGGAATACCCATGTACCCATGTACCAGGAATACCCATGTACCCATGTACCAGGAATACTCATGTACAAAGATAAACCAGCTCAGTTCTGTTCGCTCTTCAGACAACTTACGAACGTTCGAAAGAACAGTGACCAATACTGGGGCAAGCTTTGTAAACATGCTCAATAAAGACCGTTCATCGCTATTCATATCGGCATCTGCACACAGACACACAGACCACACAGACACACACACACACACACACACACACACACACACACACACACACACACACACACACATGCGTGCGCGCATGCACGAACGCACGCACGCAGGCACGCACACAGGCACCACTCCAACCATCCAAAACCAACCACAAACACACACACACACACACACACACACACACACACACACACACACACACACACACAGGGGCGCGCGCGCGCGCGCACGCGTACGCACGCACCCACGCACGCACGCATGCACGCACACACACACACACACACACACACACACACACACACACACACACAGGATTCACTAGGTTAAATATATATATATATATATATATATATATATATATATGCATGCATGTATTATGTATGTATGTATGTATGTGTGTACGTATGCATGTACGCATGTGTGCATCTATGCATGTACGTACGTATGTATGTGCGTGTGTGTGTGTGTATGTGTGTGTGTGTGTGTGTGTGTATGTGTGTGTGTTGTGTGTGTGTGTGTGTGTGTGTGTGTGTGTGTGTGTGTGTGTGTGTGTGTGTGTGTGTGTGTGTGTACGTGCGTATGTACGTATGCATGTACGTATGTACGTACGTACGTCTATATATATTAATATAACGCTGATCCTCAGTACTACCCTATATATATATTATATATATATATATATATATAATATATATATATATATATATATATATATATATATAATATAATGCTAGTAAGTACCAGCAGAGATTTTTTTAAAAAAATGCTCAACCGTACTGGGAGCAACATTTGTTAACCTTACCTTTTAACAATATATATATATATTATATATATATTCGTACACACACACACACACACACACACACACACACACACACACACACACACATACCACACACACACACACACACATATATATATATATATATATATATATATATATTATGTATATATATGTGTGTGTGTCATATATGTATATATATATATATATATACATATATATATTATATACACTATATTATATATATATATATATATATATTATATATGTACATACACACACACACACAACACACACACACACACATAATATAATATATATAATATAAAATATATATATATTTGTTAAAGGAAGTTTAAATTTATCTACAACGTGTTTCTGCTAACGCATGCGTGCAATGTCAGGATGTGGTGGTCTTGCTGCCGGTGTGATAACTGCTTGTGTTCTGTCATCACGTGCTCTGTGTTTTCTGTGTTCTGATTCTTTCACTGATAGGATTCACTTGGCATGCAGTTGTACATTCTATCTGGTTTAAATTGCATTTGGTTGATAGTATTATTATTTTCTGTTGAGCATAGTATTCATAGTTACTGTGACTTGCACCATTATATATATATATATAATACATGTCTATTTGTCTATCTATCTATCTATCTGTCTGTCTATCTATCTGTCTGTCTGTCTATCTATCTATCTATCTATCTATCTATCTATCTATCTACTATCTATCTGTCTGTCTATACTATATTGCAGCTCTGCCATTGGGATGAGAAGTGTCTACACGTCCGTTTTCTATCCTCCCTTCCTTCTTCCCTCCAACACACATATCAGACGAACATCTGTCCACACACACACACACACCACACAACACCACACACACACACACACACACACACACACACACACACCACACCACACATATTTATGTATGTATGTATGTATGTATGTTTTGTATGTATGTATGTATGTATGTATGTATGTGTCTACATAGGTATGTATGTATATATGTATACATGTAATTGTTTCAAACGTCTGTTTCCTACCCTCACTGCCGCCCCCCCCCCCCTCCTCCAAACACATACACACGTTCGCAGATGACAGTAATAAGGGAGGAAGGGGGCATCTGCACACAACACACACACACACACACACACACACACACACACACACATGCGTGCGCGCATGCACGAACGCACGCACGCAGGCACGCACACAGGCACCCCTCCAACCATCCAAAACCAACCACAAAACACACACACACACACACACACACACACACACACACACACACACACACACAGGGGTGGGCGCGTGCGCACGCGTACGCACGCACCACGCACGTACACACACACACACACACACACACACACACACACACACACACACACACACAGGGATTCACTAGGTTATTATATATATATATATATATATATATATATATATACAACAGTTTAAAAGATTTAAAACATGGAAGTGTAAAAATCACCCTACAAATCTGTTTCGAGCGGGAGCTCTCTTCAGGGAATGTGTGATCTGGGCCCGCCACCATGTTATAATGTGTGGGTGTGTGAGCTCTGCACGTGTAGCACGTGGCCTGTAGATTTTCTCTTTTGGGGCGCGTTCATCTGGCATCCTGAATTCTAGAGTAGAAATGATCAATAGTTGCAGGCACAAATGGAAATCTTGTCAATACACCATCCCTTGGCACGTCCCCCTGAACGCGCCCCAAAAAAGAAAATCTACAGGCCACGTGCTACACGTGCAGAGCTCACACACCCACACATTATAACATTGGTGGCGGGCCCAGATCACACATTCCCTGAAGAGAGCTCCCGCTCGAAACAGATTTGTAGGGTGATTTTTACACTTCCATGTTTTAAATCTTTTAAACTGTTGTGTCGCTCCCAATTCTTGGTTGAGCATTTTTTAGAAAACTGAGAGGTCTTTTAACCTTATATATATATATATATATATATATATATAATCGCATGTATGTATTTATGTATGTATGTATGTATGTATGTATGTGTGTACGTATGCATGCACGCATGTATGTATCTATGCATGTACGTACGTATGTATGTGAGTGTGTGTGTGTGTGTGTGTGTGTGTGTGTGTGTGTGGTGTGTGTGTGTGTGTGTATGTACGTATAAATGTACGTATGTACGTACGTACGTATATATATATTAATATAACGCTGATCCTCAGTACTACCCTATATATATATATATATATATTATATAATATAATATATATAATGGTAGTAAGTACCAGCAGAGATTTTTAAAAAGATGCTCAACCGTACTGGAGCAACATTTGTTAACCTTACCTTTTAACAAATATATATATATATATATATATATATATATATATATATACACTACTCAAAACAATTGAAGTACCACTTAGGAAAACTGCTGTCATTCGAAAGAAAACAAAGCTGAACATAATTTAATGATTGAATATTTTATTTTTATTATTCCTCAATCCATTCAAATTTATTCAAACACCGTGACAAAAAATTATCTTTGTTTTACACTTGATTAAAGAGGCATACCCCCAAAATGAAAAGTAACAAGAGTCTATGGTAGATGTCATGATGTTAATAACGGGTATGACCACCGTTCGCGTTCAAACAAGCGTCACATCGACGTCTCATGGAGTGCACCAGGCGGCGGAGAGTGTCCTGGGGGATCGCCTGCCACTCCTGCTCCAGCAACTGAAACAGCTGGTCCACGGTGTCTGCTGGAGGGTTGTGGGCCCGCACTCGCCTCCCCAGCACGTCCCACAGATGCTCTATGGGGTTC
>CM065746.1:369927-374927 GCA_033310375.1 Conus canariensis
CCGTCCCCGCCTCCCCTCCCCCCTTCAGTTTTTTTCTTCCTACTCTGCCTCATTTCCCTCCTCTAGTACCCCTCATCCCGACTCCCTCGCTCCTCCATTCATGGATGTTATATGCAGGTCACAAGAAAGAATGCAAAAGGTCATTATCTTCTACAAACAGCATGTAGTATTATATGTCAACAGTGCCTTGTTTCACATTGCCATCATCTTCTATAAACAGCTTGTAGAGTATTTCAACAGTGTCTTGTTTCACATTGCCATCATCCTCTATAAACAGCATGTAGTATTATATGTCAACGGTGACTTGTTTGACATTGCCATTAACTTCTAAAGAGTCATGGAAGTCGTACCCATGCATGTTTACAAACCCAAATAACCAGCCAGGTACGTTTACAGTCTGTGACGAAATATGTGGGACTAGAAACGCACCAGGGCAGAGGGGTAATAGAAGGACGG
This sequence comes from Conus canariensis, assembly GCA_033310375.1. NCBI lineage: Eukaryota > Metazoa > Mollusca > Gastropoda > Neogastropoda > Conidae > Conus > Conus canariensis. Next base: position 370,384 of record CM065746.1, read on the forward strand.
AAAGCGGAGTTGTAGAAGGGGTGAGGGTGGGGGGGGAGGTGCGGAAGAAGGGGTGGGGCAAAGGGAGTTATGGAGGGGTCGGGTCAGGCGAGGGTGTGAGTGTTTCATCAAAAGGCATTAATAGAGCACAGATATGATAGCCAATAACTTCGCTAGACACTCAACGCTAAAGGAAAAAGCATTAAAGCACAGATATGATAGCCAATAACTTCGCTAGACACTCAACGCTAAAGGAAAAAGCATTAAAGCACAGATATGATAGCCAATAACTTCGCTAGACACTCAACGCTAAAGGAAAAAGCATTAAAGCACAGATATGATAGCCAATAACTTCGCTAGAACTCAACGCTAAAGGAAAAAGCATTAAAGCACAGATATGATAGCCAATAACTTCGCTAGACACTCAACGCTAAAGGAAAATAAAGCATTCAATATAAAAGGCACAAGATATGATAGCCAATAACTTCGCTAGACACTCAACGCTAAAGGAAAAAGCATTAAAGCACAGATATGATAGCCAATAACTTCGCTAGACACTCAACGCTAATGGAAAAAGCATTAAAGCACAGATATAACATCCAATAAGTTATCTATGCACTAAGGACTAACGGAGAAAGCAATAAAGCACAGATATAACAGGCAATAAGTTAGCTATACAATCTGGCAACGTGCATGTTCTTACCATCCTCGTTGGAAGAGAGAGAGAGAGACAAGACAAGACAAAATTCCTTATTAACGAGGATAATAGATAAGCACTGATGTGCTTTTTTACATCCAGTCCTCGCCCTGAGTAGGGTCAACAATGTAAAATAATTACATCCAGTCCTCGCCCTGAGTAGGGTCAACAATGCAAAATAATTACATCCAGTCGTCGCCCTGAATAGGGTCAACAATGTAAAATAATGACATCCAGTCCTCGCCCTGAGTAGGGTCAACACTGCAAAATAATGACATCCAGTCCTCGCCCTGAGTAGGGTCAACAATGCAAAATAATTACATCCAGTCGTCGCCCTGAGTAGGGTCAACAATGTAAAATAATTACATCCAGTCCTCGCCCTGAGTAGGGTCAACAATGCAAAATAATTACATCCAGTCGTCGCCCTGAGTAGGGTCAACAATGTAAAATAATTACATCCAGTCCTCGCCCTGAGTAGGGTCAACAATGCAAAATAATGACATCCAGTCCTCGCCCTGAGTAGGGTCAACAATGCAAAATAATTACATCCAGTCCTCGCCCTGAGTAGGGTCAACAATGCAAAATAATGACATCCAGTCCTCGCCCTGAGTAGGGTCAACAATGCAAAATAATGACATCCAGTCCTCGCCCTGAGTAGGGTCAACAATGTAAAATAATGACATCCAGTCCTCGCCCTGAGTAGGGTCAACAATGCAAAATAATGACATCCAGTCCTCGCCCTGAGTAGGGTCAACAATGCAAAATAATTACATCCAGTCCTCGCCCTGAGTAGGGTCAACAATGCAAAATAATGACATCCAGTCCTCGCCCTGAGTAGGGTCAACAATGTAAAATAATGACATCCAGTCCTCGCCCTGAGTTAGGGTCAACAATGCAAAATAATGACATCCAGTCCTCGCCCTGAGTAGGGTCAACAATGCAAAATAATGACATCCAGTCCTCGCCCTGAGTAGGGTCAACAATGTAAAATAATGACATCCAGTCCTCGCCCTGAGTAGGGTCAACAATGCAAAATAATGACATCCAGTCCTCGCCCTGAGTAGGGTCAACAATGCAAAATAATGACATCCAGTCCTCGCCCTGAGTAGGGTCAACAATGTAAAATAATGACATCCAGTCCTCGCCCTGAGTAGGGCCAACAATGCAAAATAATGACATCCAGTCGTCGCCCTGAGTAGGGTCAACAATGCAAAATAATGACATCCAGTCCTCGCCCTGAGTAGGGTCAACAATGTAAAATAATGACATCCAGTCCTCGCCCTGAGTAGGGCCAACAATGCAAAATGATCAGTCTGCTGAGTAGTCACATGCAAATATGACTCGTCCTCGCCCTGAGTAGGGTCAACAATGCAAAATAATGACATCCAGTCCTCGCCCTGAGTAGGGTCAACAATGCAAAATGAGGCAATAGAAGAAGCATGTAAAAGTGGCTAGAACAAAAATTAGACATGGAATTATTAAAAAAAAAAAAAAAAGTAATTGAGAGAGAGAAAAGCGGGGGGGGGGGGGGGGGGGGGACGAGGGCGAGGAGCGGGGTGGGAAGGGGAGAGAGAGAGAGAGATGAGGGAAGAGAAGAGAGAGGGGGGAGAGGGGGAGTGAGAGACGGAGAGGGAGACAGAGGCGAGACTGGGGTGTGGGAAAGAGCATGTTTAGAATAGTCTGACAATGAAAAGATACCAAGGAGTTGCAAGACAATCGATTTTAAAGCACCAGGAATGAACACACACACACACACACCACACACACACACACACACACACACACACACACACACACACAACAAATGGAGAAAAAAAATGCATAATGATAGCCCAGTCACCACGGGTACAAGGGGGAGGGGGGGGGGTGTCATATAGATAATAAATCAAGTCATTCCAGCAGAACCGTGAGAGACAGTGACAGAGAGAAAGAGAGAGACAGACAGAGACAGAGAGACAGAGACAGAGAGTCACATAAGAATACAAGCATTACGACATAGTGACGAGAGGGCAAGATGGTAGTAGGAAAACACACACACACACACACACACACACACACACACACACACACACACACACACACACACACACACACACACACATACACGCGCGCTTACTTACATAAGACATACTTATTGAACAGAGTAGCATGTGCATTTCAAGTACAAATCACTTCCATAATAATCAGGTTCATACATAAGGTAAAGAGGGTGGTAGTGGTTGGTGGTGGATTTATGGCGGAGTATGCGAGTATTTGCACATAAGATGGATGAAATAATGGTGTTTGAAGGTTGATGTGCATTGGTGTTGCTTGGCTGACTCAGGGAGCGAGTTCCGTTGACAGGAACCTGAATATGTTAAACTGGATTTGAATAAGTCAGTTCTAGGAACAGGGACATGTAGTTTGGGTAGAGTCCTTGAGGAATTAATTGAGAATCTGCGAACTAATGTTGAGGGTGCCTTCCCAGACCTAATTCTGTGCATTATGATCCCTTTGTTGTATTCTAATCTCAGACTTAAGGGGAGAATTTGAACCTTTTTATAGTCTGAGTCTAGGAGACTACTGTTTTTAGGAGACTAATTTGAGTGCTCGCTTGTGTAGGCTTAGCAATGGTTTGAGGGTAATAGCGCTAGCAGAGTCCCATAGAGTAGACCCATAGTCTATGCATGGTTCAATATGAGATTGAAAAAAGAGCTTGCGTGAATGCAGGTCGAGGAAGCGTTTAATTTTGGAGAGTTGATAGACTTTCTGAGAGACTTTTTTGCACAGTGAGGTTATGTGAGCTTGCCAGCTAATATTGCTATCAATTGTTATTCCTAGCACTTTGAGGTATGTAACCTGTTCAACGGGTTCACCTTTAAGATGCACCGGAGGAAATCTAATAGTGAGATTTTGTCTTTTTTGTCTGGTTGTGATAAGCATGGATTTAGTTTTTTGAGGGTGAAGCGACATGTGATTTAGTTCAGTCCATTTCACGAGATCATTCGCACTTTCTTGTAAAGTTTGTGCAAGAACAGTAACATCAGATTGATTTGTGTGGATTGTTGTGTCATCAGCAAAAAGTTCACAGGTGGATGTGATATGTAGAGGTAGATTATTGATGTAAATTGTGAATAATAAGGGACCCAAGATAGAGCCTTGTGGGACGCCATAGGAAAGTGTTTGAAATGAAGAGAAAGTTGTATTAATTTTCACACATTGTTGCCTATTTGTGATATGAGTGAAAAAGCGTAAGAGTTCTTGTGGATAAGCCATACAATTTTAATTTTCTAAGAAGAAGGTTGTGGTCTATCACATCAAATGCTTTTTTGAAATCAATAAATAGGACACCACAATATCTGTTGTTGTTAATGCTGTTTAGCCAGTCATCAACCAGGTTGATTAGAGCTGTGTGGCATGAATGGTTGTGTCGGAACCCGGACTGTCTTGGATGAAGTAAGTGGTATCTATTAAGGTGGTGTAATGTGTGTTTGTTTATGTGTTTTTCCAAAGGTTTGGAAAGAGTGGAAATGATTGAGATTGGTCTGTAGTTTGCAGGGTCTGAGCTGTCACCTGCTTTGTAGATAGGAATGACTTTTGCTTTTTTGAAACTATTGGGAAAATGATTTTTGTCGATACATAGATTGAAGACGTATGTTAACGTATCTGTAATTGCTGGAGCTGATAGTTTGAGAATTTTGCCGTCTAGGCCATCCATCCCGCAGGTACTTGACTGTTTTAGGTGCGTTAGGTAGTGATAGACTTTAAATATTGTTATTGGTGGAATATAAAGTTCAGACGTGATGTTTTTATCATGGCAATATTGTTTCAGTTTTTGAAGGTCGTTTGATCTTGAAGAATCAGCCGTGACAACTTTATTGGCTATAGT
>CM065746.1:379927-392427 GCA_033310375.1 Conus canariensis
AGTGAAGGCACACTGCCTTTCGGATTAGAATTAATCATTCAGTTATCATCTTAACAGATAGAATTACATACTGGTAAACGCCAGATTGTACACAAAGAATGGTGGTCAGATTGTTATCAAAGAATCTTAACCAAGCATAGTAATAGCTTTTACCAGGTGGGGGCAATTCTTTGTGTGCGTGTGTGTGCGATTTGCAAATGATACTGGCGGCCTTGCAGGAAATGAAGACGAGTTGATGAGCTTGGTGGAACCTCTTGACAAAGCAGCTTCCACATGCGGCATGGAGATCAGCCCAAGGCCAAGCTCATGACCAACAGTACTAAAGGCATTATGGCAGAGAACAAAGTCAGCGGGACAACCTTGGAAAGCGTGAAGGCCTTCAAATACCTAGGATCCATCATATCTGATGAAGGCTCAAAGCCTGAGATTGAGGCAAGGATTGCACAACAGCAGCTGTCGTGGCAAGACAAAACTGTATGGAGAGACAAAAACCTCAGTCTTCGCTCCAAGATCCACCTAATGCGCTCCCTTGCCCTCTCAGTTTTTCTGTATGCATTTGAAACTTGGATACTCACAGCAGAGTTACAAAGAAGAATTCTGGCAACTGAAATGAGATGTGCAGAAAGACCTTGGGCATCCATTACACAGATCACGTGACAAATGAAGAAGTCCATAGAATAATTCAACAAGCAACTGGACCCCGTGAAGACCTACTCACAGTCATCAAGAGGCGGAAAATGAAGTCATATGGACATGTGTCCCGTTAAGCAGGCCGAGCAAAGACAGTCCTGCAAGGAACAGTCAGAGGAAACTGCAATAGAGGAAGACAAAGGAAGAGGTGGGAGGACAATATCTGTGATAGGACTGGAATGAGCCTGACAGAATCTCAGTGAGCGGTGGAGGACAGGGACGGATGGAGGCGGCCAGATCATCAGGGGTGCCCCAATGACAACAGACGATGTCAAGGGATAGGTGAGTGTGAGGCAAACAAACTAATACAACAAAATACTCATTCATCATCTTGATAGATGTCACCAAGTATTGGCATAAAGGTATACCGTTAAACAACATGGCATACACACAATCAAGCATGGTCTCAAAATTTAGAAACATAGTCTCAACTTACATTACTTCTGGGTGATCAGTGAATCCTAGACAAGGAGATTCAGAGTAGGTGAGATAACCATTCACTCTCTCTGGTTTACCCCTGTTGTCTTTGTGGCTACATTGTATTGTATCTACAGCTAGTCTGTGGAAGCAGCGAATGGGAAGAAAGGATTGGATGAGTTTTACGCCCTCAGAGCATGAGCTTTTAGTGACAAGTTTGTCACCACAGCAAGCTGTGGCATGGAGTCGATGGCCTCGGCAAGATTTTGTAGGCTGGCAGGTTTGGTCGAGGTTCGTGTCTGTGGTCGGGCGGAGGGACCCATGATAGATGGAGTCATCAGGAGGAGCCTGGGTGAAGTTGATGATGAGTTGTTAGGACCACTGAGTGGTCATTTGCATGTTGTTCAGCGATGGTTGATGTTGTTGTTGTTGTTGTCATCATCATGGCAGTTCCTCTAAAGCCGTCATCACATCTTCATGCTGAGTAGCGACTGTCATGTGCCGCGTGAGGCCACTCAGGAGATGTACGGGACACAAGTCGCCAAGCCAGATCCATGTCCACTCTGTGCCCATGGTGGACATTCTCACCCTCCCCCCACCACCAAAGGGAGGGCCTTGCTGGTCGTGCATGCTACTGGGTAAGTCGCAGAAAGGCAGCACGTTGTCGTCAAAGTGCCCTGCCACCTCGAGAGCCATCCCCCAGCGACACAGGCTAGTCCCATCCTCACTCCTGGTGTGTGGAAGGAAATTGGTGCCGCCCTACACCTGTCTGTCACCTAGATGTCTTCTGCCAGTCGCTGCCACCTCCCAGCAGGTGTGAGCAGCTGCAGCGGCTGAGCCACCACCACTGTGTGTAATGGGAGGGACTGAGTTTCCCCTTTCTATAGGCTACACTGTCTATTTCAGTTCCTGTTCCGGCTGGCTTTGTGTCACGAAAGACAAAGAAAAGGGAGGGGTGGAGGTTTGGTCCTCCCCCACCACTTACAGAGGGAGACAGTATCAAACATTCGAAAATGCACTGCCTTAGCTGTTGGGGTTGTTGCATATGTGCCTACACGCTGATCGACAAAGTGCTGTTTAACATAATTGCATCATTTGTGAGTCGCACGCGCAACCGTCTGCATGTGGGTATTGAATATGGGGGGAGCTGGAGGGGGGAAGGGGGGGGGAGGAGAGAGTCTGTTGTCTGTGTTAAGTGGAAACCTTCCATTTCTGTTGTAGCACTATCAGCTAAAGGAGGGGAGAGGAGAGGGAGTGAAGCGAGCTACGTACTTCGAAAACGATGTAATCTCTTTCTGTAACGTTGTTGTGAAAGCAGGGAGAGAGAGAGAGAGGGGGGGGGTGGTGGTTGAGAGGGGAGGTTGGCATAGATTTGAAATCTATACTGCTATTTGTGAGACAAAGGAGAGAGAAAGGGGGAGGGGGGGGTGGTGTGTGTGGTTGTACAGTTTTTACAGGAGGGTGTGGGACCAATTGAGGTGGTGTTGTCAAGTGACTTGTCACACACACACACACACACACACACACACACACACACACACACACACCACACCCATGATGAACACTTCAGTCATCGTCACTCCATCACACTACACAGATGCCTTTGAGATCTATCATCACTGCCTAAAGTATATAGCCTGCAGGAGCACCCATACTGCACCCATGCTGCACTCATGCTGCTCCAATTGTGCTCCTATGCTGCTTCGTTTCCTAAAGAAAATGGTTGGCAAAAAATTTGCCCCCAACAGTGCTAAGCCCACTTCTTGGTGAAGAACAATAAATAAAACACCAGTTTCGTTGCGACACTGACGCGATTTTCGTGCCTCGGGTTTATACAATGGCTTTAACATTAAACCCGAAAGACTCGCCTTCGCTTAAGGCTGTCTCAGACCAATTGACATAGGCTAGAACACCAAGGCTACATCAAGATGTTGTTATGCTCTGCATAGTTATGAGGGCATTGTCTTCAGTCATGACAAGCTCCTAGCATAAAACTACCAGTCTCCAAAATCCCTCGGAGTGTGGCGGACCACCTGGCGGGGTAATCAAAAACGGTCACACACGTAATGTTCTCATCCCTTGCTGATGAACTCGTACCATAGTGTTCAAGTACTTCGGCTGTTCGGATGATCCCTGGAGTCTTTAAGCCAGGGTACGACGACAACAACACAACAACAACAACAACAACAGCAACAATAAACCCGACAGACGAATGTTCGTGCAGATTTCGCTTCTTGATTTTTCGCATCGCTTTCGCTTCGCTATCGCGTGTATGGAACTATGGCTTTACATGGGTATTCCAGGGTTTCGCTCCCTGAGTTGTATATGATTACTAAGTCCGTATGGCTTGGCTGTTGGTGGACGTCATCCCCACCTAAAGGTCATAGTTCACCGCGCTCCGGTGACGTGACCTTCCTTCCCACCCAGGGGTTTGGCTTCCAACAAGAGACAGTTAACTCCAGTGCCAGCTGCAGTACCCTTTCTCTAGTAGATAGGTCAACAAGGGGCACGTAGGAATAAGAAAAATACCCCACCCCCCCCAATAACAGCCACCTCCCACCTCTCCCCCCTCCCCCTACCTCCAATGAAGTCCCTACATGATCCGCATACCGGCCAAGCCAGAACATGGGGTGGCAACGTTCATGGCGGGGTTTCAAAAAAAAAAAAAAAGAAGAAGATAGTCTTGTACATAGATGTGTCGACAGAGGTGAGAGCGTGACAATGCTCTTATCTCCTACCAGTCAGAGGCCATTACTAGTGTGTGTGTGTGTGTGTGTGTGTGTGTGTGTGTGTGTGTGTGTGTGTGTGTGTGTGTCCTTCATTTAACGTCTATCCACTATTCGTGATATTAGACACACATATTCGTGATATTAGACACACACACACACACACACACACACACACACGGATTCCTGCGCCAACATGGCGGATTAGTCTGAGGACTTGCAGCAAAGGGGAAAAAAAAAATCAACTATGGCAAAATCAAAAACCCCATCGACACGGAGGAAGCCCAAAAAGCTGTCTAAATCGACGGATGTCGAAATATTAGCCACAGGAAGTGCCGGCAGTGAGCAAAATCCAGTTTCTGAGAACATCCATCAGACTGATGAAGAAACAGCCAAAAGTCTAAAAAAAATTCACCCGGTGACCACCATCTACCTGAGGTTTTAGAACACGCTCAACGAACCTGCTTTTGTGAAAAAGCCCTCTCTGAGATCAAGGGGCTAAAGGACGTCATTCTGAAAATGAGTGAAAGAATCTGCAGTCTAGAAGAGAGTGTACGGAAGGCACGCACTACATCAGCGTCGCGAGAGGAGACCACCATCGAGGCACGGCAAGGAGAGAGGAGCAAACCACATACCATCTGTTCTGCAACCAAGACCAGCTCCCTCCAAGACAACGGTGAGTGTGACACTCGATCACCTTCACTAACTTACCCATCATACGCCGCCTGCCTGAAATCCCCTTCAAAAAAGGCAAAAACATCGCCATATTAAGAATGACGTTGATTCTTTTACACACGAACACAAATCCAAGCCTGTCATGTCGGCAAAAGATAATGAAAGGAGGGATGACGTCAACCAGTCTGGTCTGCCTAAGGTTTTTCTGTTCCATGATTCCACGATGGGGAAGATAAACCCACGTCGTTTGGGGTACGCGTACGGTGTACATCTGGTTTCAAAACCATCCTACCGATTGGAGGCCTGTGCAAAAAACCTAGGCGACACCAAGACGGTGAAGACTGCTGACTGCTTGGTGTTTCACTGTGGGATCAACGATCTAAAAGGAAAAGATCCTAAGACAGTCGTGTCAGAGACGTCTGCGCTTGTAAAACAAGCAAAAGCAAATCATCCAAACACCAAGATAGTTGTTAGTAGAGTGGCCCCAGTGAAGGATCGACATCTGCAAAGCAAGCGGGAGATGTTCAACGCCCTACTCCTTGCAGAGCTCCCCATGCACAACGTGTCCCTTCTGTCCCATGAGAACTTGGACTCCACGAACAACAGGCTGATGAAGGACTCCATCCACCCGTCAGACAGGGGCACCAGCATCCTCGCTGGCAACTTGGGGCGTCACGTCCACCGCATCTTTTGGGAACGGCCCCACAGGAGGCGCCCCCAATACCCTGCCGGTGGACATGGTTTCAGTGGTCATCGGGGACCATCCAGCAACGGCTACAGGCCTGCGCGCATCTCCAGAGTGCCTTTCCCCTGGTGCTCTCGACAACCTTGGGTCCCCATCTTTCAACCTTATTGACTTTGCCCAACGTCTGTTTATAACGTTTTATTCTGCCAATTATTATGAAACATGTTGACAATTGTATTACTGTTCTACAATGGAACTGTAGTTCCATCGTTAAAAATCTACTTCATTTTGAGAACTACATTTATTCCAACAGCTTTTGTATTTTGGCTTTGCAGTCTCTATATGTAGAACCAAGCAAATTACCTCAATTCAAGGGATTCTACTACCCTCCTCTATATAACTGTAGTACATCAACTAAAAGAGTTCAGACTGCAATATATGTTAGATCAGATCTTAATTATAGATCTTTGAAGTTAGACCTCAATTCAATAGCTAAAGATAAAGAAGAATTTTTTATTACCGGGTTATCATTAAAAATGAGCAAAGATTCTAGTATAAATATACTTTCTGTATATTATCCAAAAGGCCCAAACACAGATAATTCAGACTGGATAAGACACCTTCCTTCTTCAGAAAAAAAAAGGATCATATTGGGAGATTTCAATGCACATTCTCCGTTTTGGGAACCAGATTGCTCTGTCACAACATGTAATCGCTTTGTTGAAAATACTGTGGATTCCAAATTAGTTCTATTGAATGATGGAAGTATAACAAGAGTTCCTGATGTTTCAAATCATAGGCCAACCTCTATTGACTTAACGTTAGTATCTCCTGATATATCATTGAATGCTAGTTGGATAACAGAGGAAGACACGTTAGGAAGTGATCATTTCCCTATTGTTCTTACACTAAATGAACAGATTCAAGATGAAGAAGAAGTTGAAGATATGATTCCTAAGTTTTTATACAATAGTGCTGACTGGAACCTCTATGAGTCAACTCTATTGTCAATAGATCATAATTCCATGGAACATGAAGACACTGATATATTTTATGAGAACTTCAGAAAAGCTGTTTTATACGCTGCTGAAAAATCAATGCCCAAGCGTAAATGCTATAATGATAAGAAGTACAGAGGAAATGGATGGTGGAATGAAGAATGCGCAGAAGCAGTGAGCAGTAAAAAGAAAACTTATAAAACATGGCTAAAGGACAGAACTGAAGAAAATTTTACTGCAATGAAACGTGCAAAAAGTCACAGTAACAGAGGTGTGGCCAAAGCAAAACGTATCTATTTCACTACGTTTTGCCATTCAAAAATATTTACATCAAAGGACATGCACAACGGATGGAAGAAGGTTAAAGAATTAAAGAACAGATGCCATTTACCATCACATCCCATTAAATTAGATAACAACGCTATCCCCACATCAGCAGAAAAAGCAGAGTTATTTGTTGAAGTGTTTTCAAAGAATAATTCATCATCAAGTCTTACATCAAATATAAGAAGCTACCGAGAAGAGGAAGAGAAAAAACATATTTATTGTGACCCTCCTCCAGATGAAAATCATTACTTAAACTCTTTTATAACCTTTGAGGAATTTAATGATTCATTGGAGTGTTTTACTTGCAATACCACTGCTGTTGGCATCGACGGTATTTCATATCAATTGCTCTGCCATTTGCCTTTATCTTGGAAGCAATTACTTCTCTCATTTTACCAAAAATGTTGGTTAAATGGAACTCTCCCTACTATCTGGAAGAGGACGGTTGTAATACCAGTTCCAAAACAAGGTAAACGTAGATCCGAAATTGGCAGTTATCGTCCAATAGCTTTAACATCGCAAGTTGGTAAGATATTGGAAAAAAATTGTTGAACGTCGTATTTTACATTTCTGCGAAAAGAGCAATATTATTCCAAACAACCAAGCAGGTTTCAGGAAAGGAAGATGTACAACTGATCATCTGGTCAAAATTACAAATTAAAAAAAAACAGTTTTCCAGAAGAAAAAGTACACTTGCTACTTTTTTTTATATTAGAAAAGCTTATGACAGTGTATGGCATGCTCGTCTGCTTTATAAGCTAAAACATATTGGAATTAGTGGAGTAGAAAGAAACTCGTGGAGAGCGTGGCAGCAGAGAGTCCTCAGAAGAGAAGCCCCCTTCAAGCAAGTGTTTCGGCCCTTATCTCCTGACACTCTAGGGGGGTTGGGCCACACCCGGTTCATGACTCCGGATGTCCCTCTGCTGCCCCTTTTTTTTCCCATCTTGGGACGAGCCATGGCTGGGATTCGAACCCATGACCCTCTGGACATGCTCATTTTCCACTTAATGACTCGCGCTTTAACCACTGAGCCACAGGGACACCTGATATTTGTAGGGAAATTAAGCCTTATGAAGTTCACTTTTGTTCCTCCTTGACCAGATCCAGCTTGAACACCTCTCTGCCGCTTCTGCCATTGCTTTCAGGGCTCTGGTTTTTTCCTTCCCTGCAACTGAGAGCTGTTTCATGAGGCTGTATGCAGACGTTCCTACAAACCCCCTAGCTCCAATTTCTGCAGTGAGGACTTTGACCTGATAGCCTTCTCTCCTCAGGCTGTTTGCCAGATCAGCATACTTTTCAGTCTTGTAGATTTGAGCTGCCTCCATTCTGTTCTCATATGGCACCGTGAGCTCGATCATGATCAGCTGCTTGGTTGACTTAGAGTGGACTACTATGTCTGGTCTCATGCCACTCTTGCTGATGACCTCTGGGTGATTCTTCCATTCCCAGTCATCTGCCCCGTCCAGCAGACTCTGCCTGCATGTTTCGAGTGGCACTGTTGTTCTTGGCCATGATTTGCTGCCTCCTGCCGTGAAGAATGTTGCGGGTGCTTTTGGAGTCCTGATTTTCCCTTTTGTGGTGTTGGTACTAGCCCAGACTACTTGTACAATCTCTTTGAGCACTTGATTGTGCCTCCATGTGTACCTTCCTTGAGCCAGGGCTACTTTACATGAGCTTAGGACATGCTCCACTCTTTGTTTTTCATGGCAGAGGGGGCATGCAGGATCGTCTGTTTTCCCCCACTTCACCAGGTTTGCATTTGAGGGCAGAAGGTCATATGCAGATCTGAGAATGAAGCTGATCCTGAGAGGGGCCATGCGCCAAATGTCATTCCAAGTGAGACTTCTTTGGAGTGCATTCTCCCACGTTGTCCATTGCCCTTGCTGGCTCTGCTGGACTGCTTTTTGGAGTCTTTTTTGGTCTTCTTCTTTTCTCATCTCCTGAATCATCATGTCTCTTTTGGCTTTTCCTTTGGCCTTTGACCACCATTCAGTTTTGGTCACCCCCAGTCCTTGTCTGTTGGTCTGTGTGTGTCCTGTTATTTCTCTGATCTTGAGACTTTCTTTTGCAGAATCCATCGCCTCTTGAACTTTCCATTTTCTGCCTGTCTTCAGCTGGGGCTTGATTGCTTCTACCACCTTGTCTCCTGAGTCCTCCAGCATGCTTTGAAGTCTGATCTTCCCTGCTTTGTATTCCTCCAGGATGGATTTCAGTGGTAGTTTCAGCTTTGCTTGGCGACAGTACAGCGCTATGTCAGTCAGACAGGGTGGGACACCAAGCCATTTCCTTGTGAACTTGTTGACTTTGGCTTCCATTGCCTCCACTATGCTGGTGCAGATGTCGTATATCATCAGAGGCCATAGGAGCTTTGGTATCAGCATGAACTGCAGACACCAGACCTTGTATTTGCCAGGGAGCCCACACTGGTCAATGGTCTCCAAGCCTTCCTCCGCCATCTGCTTGGTTTCTTTTGCTCTTTGTGTGTCTTTCAGCGTATCATCATGCCATCTTCCAAGGCTCTTGACTGGTTCTTCTGTGACTGTTGGAATGGCCTGGTTGGCAACACTGAAGACCACAGATCCGGCCACTTTTCCTTTCCTCAGTGAGAGACTCCGTGATTTCTGTGGCTTGAACTTCATTCTGGATGAGGCAACTATGTCGTCCAGCCTCTCCAGCACATGACGTGTCTCGTCTTCTCTGGATGAAATCACTGTAGTGTCATCCATGAAGGCCTTGAGAGGAGGCATCTTGTATCCATCGCCAAGGTCTGTTTGTCTCGCGTTGTTTGTTGCTGCTTTCAAGATGAGTTCCATTGCCAGCACGAACAGTATTGGGGAAATTGCACAGCCCATTGCAATACCCACTTCCAAGTTGATCCAGTCTGTTGTGTACTCCTTGGTAGAGAACCGCATTGAGAAGCCATTGAAGTACTTCTTGAGCATGTCGCGGATGTTCTTTGGCACATGGTACATCTCAAGAGCCAACTGTATCATCTCATGGGGCACAGATCCATATGCGTTTGCCAGATCAAGCCACACTACGTCCAGGTCTCTCTTTTCTGTTTTTGCTTTTTGGATTGCGTCCCAGATCATTGTGGCGTGTTCTACACAGCCAGCCATGCCTGGGATGCCACCTTTCTGGACTGACACATCCAAGTACTTGTTTTCCATCAGGTACTTGGTCAGCCTTGCTGCCATGACAGAGAAGAAGATTTTCCCTTCGACGTTCAGTAGTGATATTGGCCTGAACTGGCTGATGTCACTTGAGTTTTGCTCTTTGGGGATGTACACACCATCTGCCGTCATCCACTGGCCGCTGATCTTCTGGTTTCTCCAAGCCGATCGCAGCAGCCTGTGGAGCCACTCCAGCACCTTGGGACATTTCTTGTAAAGCTGGTAAGGTATTCCGTTTGGCCCTGGTGATGATTTGACTCTGGCTTTGTCGACCACCTTCTTGATTTCCGCCAACGTTGGAGGCTTGCCATTGAACTATTCCTCAGGGTTGGTTGGCCACACCAGACCTTGAATGTCGAGTGGTGCTTTGCTCTGTGGGTCAGAGTATGTTTTCCTCAGATACTGCTCAAGAACTCCTTTGTCCACACTTAGGGTCCCAGATTTTGGCTGCTCAAACAGTGTTCTGGCAAACTGGAAGGGGTCTCTGAAGAAGCGCTCTTGTGTCTTCTTCTTTTTGCTCTTCCTCTTCCTCGCAGATTCCGCTTTGCTGAGGGCGCTGTGTTTTTCTTTCAGGTCTTTCCACAGTTTTTCCAAGCCTTGTTTTTCAGCTGGCAGTGCGGTCTTCATTTGCATCTTGAGGTTTTTCTTTTGGACCCTGATCTTGTCCATCTTTTCTTGGCGTCTGGATTTCTTTGGAGGTGTTTTCTCTTTGGGTAGTTTTGCTCCATAGACGTCTCTACATGTCGCATACACAATGTCCCCATATGTGGCTAGTTTGTGTTCCAGGGTGCTTTTCCCTATCAGTGCATCGAGTCTTTGGACGATTTTTGCATCCAGTTTCTCCCAATCTTCAGTTTCGTTTGCTCGTGGCAGGTTGAGTTTCAGGCGCCTGGCATCGAGGGCCTGTGCAAATTCCTCATCCGAACCAACAGCGTGGATGTCCTTGGCACTGTGGTTTAAATCCTGGCCTTGGTCTTCCGACGTCTTATCTGCTGATGAAGTGCGCTGCTGCTCATTCAGATGAGTCTTCACACATCCCATCTTTGTTCTGTGGATCTTCATGCCACGGGTGGTAGCGAAACGCTTTCCACAGACACATGGATATTCCATTTGGTCCATGTTCATAGTCCGTTTGGGATTTGCAGTCATGATTGGTTGAGCACCGATGGATTAATCATTCTCTCCCCCTTTCGGTGAATCCTGGGAGCATCTTTTCCTTTTATTCTTAGTAGCCACATGTTTAAGGCAAAGTGGGGAGCCAGCCCACAGAGCCCTTGGTTCTGGTCTTTCCCAGTGTCCTCCGGTCTTTCCCGGACGTCCTCCGGCCTATTCCCGGAAGTCAATGGTTTACCCATGCATCAGTAGAAAGAAACTCGTGGAGAGCGTGGCAGCAGAGAGTCCTCAGAAGAGAAGCCCCCTTCAAGCAAGTGTTTCGGCCCTTATCTCCTGACACTCTAGGGGGGTTGGGCCACACCCGGTTCATGACTCCGGATGTCCCTCTGCTGCCCCTTTTTTTTCCCATCTTGGGACGAGCCATGGCTGGGATTCGAACCCATGACCCTCTGGACATGCTCATTTTCCACTTAATGACTCGCGCTTTAACCACTGAGCCACAGGGACACCTGATATTTGTAGGGAAATTAAGCCTTATGAAGTTCACTTTTGTTCCTCCTTGACCAGATCCAGCTTGAACACCCCTCTGCCGCTTCTGCCATTGCTTTCGTGGAGCAATGTATCAATTTGTAAAATGTTTCTTGTCTGGGAGATCTATTTGTACAAGAATTGGCACATGTTATTCGTCATTCAAGGACATTGATATTGGAATTCCTCAAGGATCTATCATTGCTCCAATTCTTTTTAATATTCTTAGTCATGATCTCCCAAACGTTCCATCTAGCAATATCCATCTCGTTCAATATGCTGATGACATTGCTATATGGATGAATACAAACGTCAGAAAACAAACAAATAAGAGAGTTATAACACATGTTCAAAAACTATACCAAGTTGAGCTAGATAAGTTAGATTTATATATGAAAGAAAATGTTTAGAACTTTCGGGAGAAAAGACACAGTTAATGCTTTTTATTAATGGTGATACTCCAAAAAAATCCTCCTCAGCTTGTTATAAAAGGCAACACTCTTAAATATTCAAAAGCTGTAAAATTTTTAGGAGTCTATTTAACCCCTAAGTTAAAGTGGCGATATCATATTGAACACATAATAGGTAAAGCTAGACAAAGAATAAATTTTCTCAACATAATTAATGCTCAGTCATGGGGACAAGATACTCAAACACTTTTACACCTTGCTACCAGTTTAGTTCGATCGAAATTAACCTATGGTCAAGAGGTTTATTTCTTAGCTCCACAGACGCTGCTAAAAAATTTTACAAAGCATAGATAGTAAGGCTGTTAAGTTGGCACTTGGTGTGCCAGTACACACAAATACGCTCAAAACATACAGAGCAGCTAATCTGTTAACTCTTGAGGACCTACAGAAGTTGGCCACCGCAAAGTATGTGACTAGATGTCTTTCAGTTTCTAATTCAGTGACAAATGACATTTTTTCTTGACTCAAGACAGGATTTCCCGAAAAGAGTGCAAAACATTTCATATCTTCAACCAATTAGAAACTATACAGATGATCTTTTTAAGAGTTGTGATATTGATATTACATCAATTTCAAGTAGTCCCATAATACCCATTATTCCTCAATGGGAGCATATTTCTGCTAGATTCGATACAGATTATACAACTCTAAAAAAAAAGAGGATAACATCAATCTCATATCCGTTGAAGCAAAAGAAC
>CM065746.1:394927-397427 GCA_033310375.1 Conus canariensis
ACAGACAGACAGAAAGACAGACAGATACGGATACGGATGATTTATTCAACATAGGCCACGGCCCCTTATGAAGGGGTGGATTAAACATGTACAAAAAGTGATAACATAAACATATCAGGAAAAAAGGAATGAAAAACAGTACTTAGTCAAGAACATGCTAAGCTCCGGCGTTTATAAGCTTTATATAAGTACAATGCAAGCTTTTTAACAACATTTTCTTTAGTGCAAGACATGAGTAAGATGAGTCTAAACAAGGATGGTTGTCGATAATAACTAGCAGGAATGAATTCATCTCTAAGATCACTCAAGGCAATACATTGCAGTACAAAATGAACTTCATTTTCACACGCGTTTTTACATAATGGACAGGTAAGATCAGAACTGGAGTGTTGCCTGTAACGAAAATAATGAACTAAGATATCCGATATTCCAAATCTAAACCTTGTCATTATAAATTTCAGATGTCTGTCCATTTTCATTGACAAGTAAGTCGGAATACAGTGTGAGGAGTTATATTGTCTATACAAATCAAATCTAACACTATCTTTCATGTGAGAATTCCGTTCTTGCCATCTGCTATCAACCAGCCTGGCACGGAGTGTTCGAATAAAGGTCGGTTCATCTCCTACTCCCTGATTTAACCAGGCATAACCGAAACCCAGTTCATGTGATCTAATTCTCATTTTTGTGGCCCAGTTTATTTTTCCCCTGGCATCTAGGTTACATAGCATGTTGTAAGCTTTCTTCGGTAATCTACAATCATTCATTTGTATCAGTTTTAACCAGTACCTAATACATCTAACTGTGGAATTCAAGTATATTGGGTATCTGTTAGTTTCCCCGTAAACCAGATCATTGGACGTTTGTATTGAAACACCAAGAAACCTCTTCAGGGCAAATAAATGGACTTTCTCACAATCGACTGCTGCTTTATCCAAACCCCAAATTTCAGCACCATATTGAACAATGGGTTGGATTTGGGAGTCAAATAATTTCACAAATACTTCGAATGACTGATTTCCCAAACTTGATAGTTTCCTCATTATACACAAAACAGCGTGCTTTGCTTTACTCGCAAGATCTTTACAAGCAAAGTTAAAACTTAATCGGATTGAAAAATAGATTCCTAAATATTTGTATACATTTACGACTGGCATAGTTATTCCGTTATAATTCCAGTGTTCTCTTGCTCCCAGATAGCCACCCTTTCTGAATACAATTATATTACTCTTCTGCATATTTACTTTCAGTTGTAGATAAGCAGCAGCGCGCCCTAAATTATTCAACTGTGTTTGTAAACCAATAACTGTTTCAGATAACAAAACAACATCGTCTGCTAGAAGTATAAACAGTTCTAAAAGGTCCTCCGTAAATTGGGCTCCATGTCTACCATTATTTATAACTTCAGATGTTAATTCGTTAATAAACAAAGAAAAAAGAATAGGACTACATACGTCACCTTGTTTAACACCACTAGTACACATAATATAATCTGTCAATTTCCCTCCACTTCTTACTCTAGATTTTACACAGTTATACATACTTACTATACATTTAAATAATTTACCATGAATACCATTTTTTAACAGAATAGGCCATAAAATGCTTCTGTTGATAGAATCGAAAGCTTTTTTAAAATCAATGAAAGCAACATATAGTTTACGATTGAAAGAGAATTGCTTTTGAATAAACGCCATCAGGGTAAACATATGATCAACAGTAGAATAATTACGTTTAAATCCAGCTTGGTATTCTCCCGTAAGATTATTTTCCTCTACCCATTCCTGTAACCTATGGTTAATGATAGTGCCATACAACTTACTAGAAGCATCACAAAGAGAAATGCCTCGGTAGTTATTGGGAAAGACAGACAGACGGATACAGAGAGAGAGAGAGAGAGAGAGAGAGAGAGAGAGAGAGAGAGAGAGAGAGGTGATCCTTCTTCTTCTTCTTCTCCTCCTCCTCCTCCTCCTGCTTCTGCTCCTCCTCCTCCTGCTCCTCCTCCGTCTTTACCTTCCTCCTCCTCCCCCTTCTCTTCCGTCGTATCCCCGAGGCTGAGCGTTTGATGCCCCTTAATAAAGAACAGTTCACCAGATCCCTTCACTCCTGTCGGCTGTGTGTCAAAGCCTGGGTCTCTGCAAGTAGTCTGCCTGTACAGTCCCTGGGTCTCTGCAAGTAGTCTGCCTGTACAGTCCCTGGGTCTCTGCAAGTAGTCTGCCTGTACAGTCCCTGGGTCTCTGCAAGTAGTCTGCCTGTACAGTCCCTGGGTCTCTGCAAGTAGTTTGCATGTACAGTCCTTGGGTCTCTGCAAGTAGTTTGCCTGTACAGTCCCTGGGTCTCTGCAAGTAGTTTGCATGTACAGTCCCTGGGTCTCTGCAAGTAGTTTGACTTACAGTCCCTGGGTCTCTGCAAATAGTTTGCCTGTACAATCCTTGGGTCTCTGCAAGTAGTTTGCATGTACAGTCCCTGGGTCTCTGCAAGTAGTTTACCTGTACAATCC
>CM065746.1:402427-457427 GCA_033310375.1 Conus canariensis
TGTTGTATGCTGAAAGCAGAAAGTATAGGCCTACAGGAAAAGACTAAAATACAAAAAACGAGGTTTCCGTAGTGTCCAGGACGGGGGAAATCGTAATGGTATTGCTTAAGTGCACTCAGTTGATGTATCATTAGTCAGGCTTAACACACCAAGCTTATCTCTGCTCTCATACACGCATATGCGCACTCAGGCACCCACCAACCATTTACCTCTCTCTGGGAATGGGATGTCACGCATTCGTTTCTCTCCTAACACGACTGAGAACACGAAATACAGTTTCTATGCTAATTATATTTAAACATGAAAAATCCAATTACGCAAAATGGAATAATCAACACATAAAAGATCATACTTCCTAATCCCGGGTAATAATGAAATACTTCTTACCTGGCCAGGTTTCCACACACACACACACACACACACACACACACACACACACACACACACACACACAAACACACACACACACACTTTTGCACCACACCACAGTTCTCGAACAAGTCACTTCAAGTCTTCTTCAGCACTGGGTGATGGTGATGCCCTTGGTTGACTGGCTCCAGGTTACAGGACTGGATCTTTGTGGTCGTCTCTGGGAACTCGACGTAGAAATCTTCTTCTTTGTCTCTTTCACCCACCTCTGGGCTTGAAACTCACTCTTTTCTTTTTCAGCTTGTCTTTTACCCTAAGACCTTGCTGTCACATCTCTCTCCCAGACCACGTTTCTTTCAACCCTGCTCACTCTTCTCTCCTCTCTCTGTTCTGTTCTTCCCTCCTTCATGGTGTTCTCCTCTCCCTCTGTGATGTTGTTCTCCCTCAGTTTATATAGGAATGGACACGAAGGATTTCCCGTTGGGCCATGCCTTTGTCCATGTTGCTCCTCAGCCACTTTCTTCACAAGTATACTGAATTCCCCTACAGCTACATTCTTCCACACATCAACATTCACACATCCCTACCAAATTGATTAGCAAACAACCACTTCGCACCAGATGGACATCAAAAATTCCCGCCGACTCAGGGAGCCACTTTAACACAGTAATTATCCTAATGAAAGCTACGACACCAACGTCCACATGCATTCAACTAGCCTGACAGAGCATCAACACAGTGCCCCACAGCAATACCATCTGAACAAGCCCAAGACCCCTGCTCTTCAAGGTCTGTTTACAAAGCAACTTCAGCTGACTGAGTATTTAGCGCCTACTCGATGCTCCGAGGTCCTAGTGGTTAAATTTTCCTCCATTCGCTATTGGGAAGGTTCGAACTCAGGAGGGTCCTCACTACCTTAGGTGCCATCTATCATGTGACAATTAATTACCTCCTTGACACAGTTTGACCTTTTTGCGCTAGGTGAGGGCACTGCTGCTAATCGGCCTATTATCTATTTCTTGACCACGCACGGCATTCTTTTCCTCTAAAGTGCTTAAGGCCCTTTGTGAGAGGTTTCGCTCCCTTGACACGTTGGCATACGACTGAAACACTAAGTGTTAACTTTAAAAAGTCAGCTCAATTCTGGAACCATCTCAAATGTTTGGGATTGAGGAATAAAACGAGAATGAGTGTTAAAATAACAACACAGAACTTGTTTGAACATTAAAAAAAAACATTTTCTTTAAAGGTAGGTTGTACAGAGAATCAAACCTATCCCCCAATAAATATAAAAGAGCAGGAGCATCCTCTGAATCAGGTCATTGCGTACCACGAAGTGGAAAAAGCACTGAAGAAAGTTAAACGTAGCAAAGCAAGTGGCACAGATGGTATTATTGGAGAAATGCTGAACACAGCAGGTCAAACTGTTGTTAACTTTCTCACAGTGTTATTTAACAACATTTTTTGATAGTGGTGTGTATCCACATGAATGGTCGAAAGCCATTGTAGTGCCTATTTTCAAAAACGGGAATATAGATTACCCTGATAATTATAGAGGTGTATTGTTGATTAATGTCACTTGTAAATGTTTTGCTTCAATTCTGAACCAGAGATTGTATTCATGGTTAGAGGAAAATAAAATAATTGTTGAAAATCAAGCTGGTTTTGGAAACAATTATTCAACGGTTGATCAGATATTCAACTTATACTCTATTGTCCAGACATGTTTCTGTTTAAAAGGTCGAAAATTTTATGTTGCCCTTGTGGATTTCAGAAAAGCATTTGATTCAGTTCACCACAACAAATTGCTACAAACTTTGTATAATGAAGGGATACAGGAGACATTTCTTATGTTGCATTAAGTCCATGTATGATTCTCATATTTCATTTGCACGATGCAATGGGGATTTTTCGGAGGTTTTTTGACTGCCCGGTTGGTGTAATCGAGGATGTCGGTTAAGTCCAACATTGTTTTCACTTTTCATCAACCAGTTGGCCAACCATATCAATGAAACGGGGATCCATGGAGTGCAACTGCTTCCTACTTTCATTGAGATCATTTGGTCTTTGCTGATGATGTAGCTCTAATTTCTACTACACCAGGTGGTCTACAAGCACAACTAAACTCATTGAAAACATGTTGTTGTAGGTTAAGATTAGATGTTAACAAATCTAAGACTAAAGTCATGGTGTTCAAGAAGGGAGGCTTTTTAGGCAGACGAGAAAAATGGTATTATGATGGTGAAGAAATTGAGACAGTCAACAGCTACTGTTACTTGGGTTTCACATTTACTGCCATGCTTAGTATGAATCTTGGAATAGAACATAATACAAGGGCATGAAAGCACTTTATCGTTTCTGCCGTGCGTGTAACAATTGACAAGAAATGTCTCGGGAAGTCTTCTTTAATTTTTTTTTTTAATTCCAAAATCCAGCCTATTTTATTGCATGCAGCGGAAATGTAGGATCTGGAACGTTTAGAGCACATTGAGAAAGTACACTATCTGGAACGTTTAGAGCACATTGAGAAAGTACACTATCTGGAACGTTTAGAGCACATTGAGAAAGTACACTTATTAGCCTGTGAAAGATTTCCTGTCGTTCCACTTAAAACACCTACTAAACTTATATACACAGAATTAAGTAGGCATCCCTTATACATGAATCCGTACATGAAAGCATTAAAATATTGGCTTAGATTATTAGACATGGGCCTGAATAGATTACCTAAACAGGCTTATCTTAAGCAAGGAAACCTTGGTGATCAGGGCATAGGATGCTGGGTAACAGGGATTTGAGAAGTTCTAGGCATCACCGTATTTAATTATGGTTGGCTACGGCAAGGAGTGGATGACGTAAGAGTGCTTTTACCAATTTCCAAACAGAGGCTGTTTGACATGTATGTTCAAGCATGGTCGCCATCAATTAGGGATAAAAACAGATATGTCTTGTACAGATCTTTACAGTGTGGTTTCAGAATGTCATTACTTTGAGTTTCTGGACATCTTTTGCCTTAGAGTGGCTTTGACACAGACAAGACTTGGGTATTCCCTATAAGAAGCAATACCGAAAGATTTTGTGAAAATCCCGTCGCAAGATTTTGCCCATATTGTATGAATGCGGATGAGGATGAAAAACACCTTATATATGTACGTCCTTTGTGTACTGATTTAAGAGACAGGTTTCTTGGTCTCTATTTTAATGTTCCGTTAGAAATTCTTTTGAATGGTGTAGATAAACAATTATCTCATGAAGTGGCAAAATACATATTTCACTCACTTAAAGCGTGGACAAAAACGGTTAACTGCCTTTAAAATACATAGTGGTCTTCAGTTAGATATAGCTTCTTTAAAATGATGATCTGTAGAAGCGTGGTGTGTTTTCTTCTTCCAAGTCAGAACGCTTATCATCGGATTTATGATGAGCTTGTTGATCAGGATAGTTATGTTGAATGAGTGCTAATGTTATTTACTTTGAAAGTATATGTGTATATCAGAAGGTGTGATGTGTATGTACTTGCTGTTGTTTTCCCGCCATCTACTCACTCCCTTCCCCACCCACGTCCCCAATATTTCCCACTACCATTGTGCAAGATGCCTATGGCCTCACATTCGCATTCTCTCTCTCTCTCTCTCTCTCTCTCTCTCTCTCTCTCTCGCACGCACGCACGCACACGCACGCACGCACGCACGCACACCACACACACACACACACACACACACACACACACACACAACATAGCTGTGCGCGTCAGGTGCGGCGGGGGCGGGGAGGCGTGTCCTAAACAGGTGTGAGAGATCTGTGGGAGGGACCGTACAGATCTCTGTGGGAGGGACCGTACAGATCTCATTTCACACCACACCGTCTGAGTACAGATCCCCATCCAGGGAGAGGGGACGGAGAAAGGAGGGGATGGGCGAGGGATGGGGGGGGGGGGGGGTATGGGAACGATAGGAGTGAGTGACCTTCCCTCCCCCACCCCTTCCCTCCTTGATCGCCGGAGCAACCCACTCCCACTCCCACCCCCTTCTCCCCCTCTCTCTCTTCCCGACCCACCCCCAGTCTATCATCGCGCTTGATCGTTATCCACTCCTCTCCCCCTACCCCCCTACCCGACCCCCTCGCCTTAAACGGTCAGGGGAGGGGGGGGTGGGGGGTTTCAGTTTCAGTTTCCAGCTTAGCCGATCACATAACACTGGTTCAAGAGGGCTGTCAACGCGTAGTTTAAAAAAAGAAAGACTTGACGAAAAAAAAAAGAAGAAAAAGCAATGAATACAATAACGCTATGTACAAGGTAGGTACAGCGATGTCTTCACATGCTAACTAAATTACTGCCATCCTTAAGGCTGATACGGCAAGACTAAGTTGCGGATGCCAACCATTCGACTTGATTTTTTTTTATCCTCAGGAGAAAAAAAAAAGGTGCTCCCCTCCTCCAAAAATAATGAATAAATAAAATTTAAAATAAAATAAAATAAAATAAAACAAAATGAAATAAATAAAAACATTTTTGTTTAATCATGATGAAGATGCCACCACAAAAGTAAACGGCCACATATTTGTTAGGTGTGTGGGGGTGGGGGTGGGGATGAAGGGTGTGGGTGGGGGCTACCGGACAGTGCGGAATGGTCAGCCCAGTGTCCAGGCTGATGGGAGCACCGGAGTCTGACACCTGCTAATGCCCAGAACAGCCTGCTACAGCCAGCAAACCAGCCGGCAGGTAGGCTGTAAATCGTCACCAGAGACAGACAACACAGCACTGACTGTCCGGAGGGAAGACATGAGAGGGGTCATAAAAGCTCCAAGACACAGGTGACCAAGCTTGACAGAGGGTTAGGATGGAGGGTCAGGGGGAGGGGAGAGGATGAGGGGCTAAGAGATGGAGAGCTGTGGGGGGGGGGGGGAGGTTGAGGAAACGGGTAGGGCTGCGGCGGGGAGGGTAGAAGGTAGGATGGAGTGGGGGTGGGGTTGTTTGGGTGAGGTGCGTTTTGTTGTTGTGTGCCTTTCGATGACCGTGTGGACAGTGGGCTTTTAGACTGGTGGGAGGAATGAGAGAGAGAGAGAGAGAGGGGAGAGAGAGAGAGAGAGAGAGAGAGAGAGAGAGAGAGAGAGAGATTAAAGCTAACATGAAATTTCCAGGTGGCTTTAGGTAGTTTCCTACATTTCAATACAATCAAGTTATGAAAGCACAGTATTCAAAATTATAATTTATAAATCGACTTGAACTTTAAAAAAAAAATGTACGTACACGTACGTACATGTACAGACAGATGCATGTCAGCACAGCATTGGTACTACACCGAGTCACATATTCATTCTTTTTTTTGTTAATAGATCCGCCAAACCCATTTTCTGGAAGGCTTATAGTCAATACTTCTCTGAACGGCATATTAGACAGATGTGAAACGTATAGTGCTTTTTAAAAAAATGTTTTAAGGTTACGGAAAGAGTGAGCAAAAATGATGAACATTACTTCGACTGGCTGTCTTCTACAGCTGACGTGGGTGAAAAGACTGATGCAAAAAAGAGACAAACGGCGCTACTCTTGTCAAATCACTACATTGATGTGTACGTTTCGGCTCAGGATATCAAGAAACTATTGTGAATAATTGTAACAAATCACTATATCTAAGAATGTATACATTTTGGCTCAGGTTACATGAAATTTTTTGAGAATATTTGTAACAACCACCACATCTAAAATTTGACCGATTGCACATTTCTGCTCAGGTCACCTAGAAAGTATTGTGAATAATTGTAACAAGTCACTAGTTTTAAGATTTGACAGATGTATACATTTGGGCTCAGGTTAAATACAAACTTTTATGAATAATTGTAACAGCCACCTCAACTAGAATTTGACCGATTTATACATTTTAACTCGGGTTATCTAGAAACTATTGTGAATAACTGTAACAAACCACTGCATCTAGAAGTTGACCGATGTATACCTTTCAACTCAGGTTATCTAGAAACCATTGTGAACATGTGTAACAGTGATAGTCTGGGCTGATACCTTGTGTCATTTAAAAGTATATGTCTGGAGATGGTGCAAATAAGATTGGGAGATTGCGCATGCGCGAGGATACAGGTTATTTTTCGTGAGCTCTTCTGTTTGTAGTGAAATTTGATCTTTTTTCCTAATTTAAACCTATATTTTTTGACCAGAGACCCTTTCCCTTGACCCGTGCTGCAGTAAGGTAAACAATTTTATCATCTCCTTACCTGACTATCGAAAAAAATCATCAAACCGGCTATATCTATGACCCTGTTCAGAATGTAAACAAACATGGCGGACCTCGTGCTCATAGCACTGCTCTGAAAACCTTGATTCCAGTATTCTCCATGGGCTAACATACCTCTATGTTGACATCACGAAAACTCTCTAAGTACATTGTACTCACCCTCCTTGTTATGTCTTTCACTTCAAACCGTGGGCAAGTGACAGTCCCACCAAATGGCCCGCAGCCCCACGACCCCTCAAATGAAGACACGGACTCACGCTACCCGTGTGGTGCTTGTGACCGAACTGTTACCTGGGACCAACTAGGTGTTGAGTGTGAGTCTTGTGGACAGTGGTTCCACGCAGAATGCCAGCATATCGGCAGTGGATCCTACGACCTCCTTGGCAGAAGCGATGTCGCCTGGCACTGCGTTGTTTGCGCCAATGCCAACTACAGTACCATTGCCTTTGACTTGTATGGTGTAGGTACCATCCTCTTTGTGAAACATCTGACTCATCTAATTGCTCCAACATAAACAGCCCCTTCAAACCACTCCATACTTCTACACCCTCCAGAGCAAGTAAGCAAGACAAACACAGCAGACGACCCCTCCGCTTCCTGAACGTGAACTGTAACTCTATCGTTGGTAAGGTAGCTGAGTTCAGCAATCTTGTCCAAGCCACAAGACCAGACATCATTGTCGGCACAGAATCATGGTTGACCCAATCCCAGTCGAACGCAGAAATCTTCCCCAGGGGTTTCACCATTTATCGCAGAGACAGACCACCAGGTGAATGGGATAAAGAGAATGGGGGAGGTGTTTTCATCCTTGTCTCAGAAGACCTGACCCCCCATGAGATGCTTGAACTATCCGCGGGTTATGAAAACCTTTGGGTGAAGATCATGATGAAAGGACGGCGCACACTGCTAGTCTGCTGCTTCTACCACCCCCACACAGAGTACACTGAGAGCATGAATGCGTTTGAGAAATCTGCCCGCCTTGCTTCCAACTCGTACAGGAATGCCATCATCGTTGCCGGTGGTGACTTTAACCTACCAGGCTGGCACTGGCCCACCAAGACGCTAAAGAAGGGATGCCCCAAACCAGATATCCACCGACAGTTTATGGACGCCATCATTGATGTAGGCTGGGAGCAGATGGTAATGGAGCCAACAAGAGGAAATAATACCCTGGACTTGTTCCTCACAAACCACCCCAACCTTGTCCCACGAACTGAAACACTCCCTGGTATTGCTGACCATGACACAGTGTACATGGAGCTGCAGATCCATCCCCCAAAGAAATGCCAACCCCAGCGACTCATTCCCATTTACACTGAGGAATGTAAGGAGCCACTTAAAGAGGCAGCACAGAAGATGAGCGATCACATCATGATCAAATTTGACGAGAAGAGCAATGTTGAGGAAGTATGGTCTGAAATCCATATTGGCCTGAGTCAAGCCCTCTCAGATCACGTCCCCCATAAGCAAACCAGACCCAAACCAAGCCTCCCCTGGGTTGACTATGAGACCAAGAAACTCATACGTAGACGAGATAGGATCCACAAGCGCATGAAGAAAAACGGAGATGAGGCCCTCCGACAGGAATTCAAGGCACTCAAGCACCTTGTCCAGAAACGCCTACGTCGTGCCTACTGGAGACACGCAGAAGGCCTGATCTCTGACGAAGGAGAATGCCAGACTACCTCCAAGAAGAAGTTCTGGAGCTTCATCAAAGCGAGAAGGACAGAAGGAGTGGGCGTCTCTCCACTTAAAGAAGCTGCGAAACTTGTCTCCGACCCCAAGGAGCAAGCACAGATCCTGAACACCCAGTTCCACTCTGTATTCAGCCCCAAAGACACCATTACAGCTGAGGAGTTTGAACAGCGGTGCCCCCCTGGACGAAAACTTCCAGACTACCCAGCATGCGATGACATCAACATCACGGAAGACGGCGTAAAAAACTTCTGCTCAACCTTGACCCAAATAAAGCCTGTGGCCCAGATGGCATTACCCCCAGACTTTTGAAGATGGTTGCAGAGGAGATCACTCCAGCCCTCACCCTGCTTTACCACATTTCATACTCCTCTGGTACCCTGCTGCAGGACTGGAAACATGCCAACATCATATCTGTCTTCAAGAAGGGAGAAAGATATAATGCAGCCAACTACTGTCCCATCTCCCTCACCTGCATAGCCTACAAGCTGATGGAACATATCATCACCAGCCACATCATGTCCCATTTTGAGAACAATGAGATTCTCTGTCCAGAGCAGCACGGCTTTTGATGCGGACGGTCATGTGAGACTCAACTCCTAGGGTATGTGGACGAAGCGACCAGAGAGATCGAGAAGGGAAACCAGGAGGACACTATCGTCCTCGACTTCTCAAAGGCCTTCGACAAAGTTAGCCATACCCTACTGGTCCACAAACTACGTCGTTACGGCATCGTAGGCCACACCAATGCCTGGATTAAGGACTTCCTTGCAGACAGACAGCAGGCTGTGGTGGTGGAGGGAACAAGGTCTGATTTTCTACCTGTAGAATCTGGTGTCCCTCAAGGCTCGGTCCTGGGGCCGAGTCTTTTTCTTCTATATATAAATGACCTTCCTGATGGCATCAAGTCGAAAGTCCGCCTATATGCCGACGATACCATGTGCAGCAAGACCATCACGAAGAAAAAAGATGAGAGAGTGCTGCAAGAAGACCTACACTCCCTTGCCACCTGGGAGGAGAAGTGGTCTATGGAGTTCCATCCACAGAAGTGCTCAACGCTGAGAGTTTCTCGGAAGCGGAACAAGATTGCCCCTGTGTATGAGCTACATGGCCAGAATATCGAAAACGTCAACACCACTAAATATCTTGGTGTCAACATCCAGGACAATATGCAGTGGGAATCTCACATTGACTCCATCATGAAGAAAGCCAGCAAGACCCTAGGCTTTGTCCGGCGCAACCTCAAGATCGGCAACAAGAAAACAAAGGAAACTGCGTATAAAGCCCTTGTTCGCCCGCTTCTTGAGTATGCAGCCACCGTCTGGGATCCCTACACTGCAAACGAGATTGCGGCCCTCGAGAAGATCCAACGCTATAAGCAACATGATCTGACTTCTAACTAAAACTTGTGGCATCTTGCAGAACTTTTGGTTTTACAAAGCATGAAGTATATATAGGTTGTTGGTTATGGTCTTCACACACCTTTCAGCTGGAACTACTGACATTTTGGGATCAAGAGTTTTCCGAAAGGTTCCAGACAAACCAAAGTCTCATTGGTCTGATTGTTTAAAACATCTCATTTCAGCACCGCGTTGAAGAACCGAACGCGGTGCTGAAATGAGATGTTTTAAACTTCATGCTTTGTAAAACCAAAAGTTCTGCAAGATGCCGCAAGTTTTAGTTAGAAGTCAGATCATGTTGCTTATAGCCCAGCCGACCGCAAAGAGCAATATCGGAAGCCTAGCTACTCTCAAGTCATATAAAAAAAAGACACATCAACACAACTCATTAAAATACAACTTTCTAAAAACGCATCGGAAATTTTGTTGACATCTTTCTTCCATTAAATCTTAGATCAGATGAAAAATGTTGATCTCTTTCAGAAATTCAAAGATCACATCAGGAGAGACATCTCTGAACAAGGTGTCACGGAAGGGAAAGTGAGAGGTGTATGTGGAAATATATGTAGTCTGTCTCCTTGTGTGTTCAGAAGGCATGTATGTTGTTTGTATAACTAATAGCTGCACTCCCTCTCACTCACACCTTGCGACAACAGACCAGTCAGGTATGGAGGAGTTCACACATTTAGTGCACCATGAGGATGAGGGGAAAAGGACTTTCCTTATAATACTATGTTATAACAGTTACTACTATACTAGGGATGTCACATCAAATATGGGTGAACAAATAAATCAGTCTCCCTCAGGTGGCACTAGGCAGATTCCATCCGCCTGCTGGTTCAAAAAGAATACATAAAACACTTCCTTTTCAGCAGACGACTGTCCCATAAAAAAAAAAGACAGTAGAAGACAGTTCAAATTATATTCCTGCTGTCAAAGACACAAGTGTATTGTCAATCTTTCAAATATACACATCAAAAATCCTGATACTTCACACAATCAGAAATACATCAACTTTCCCAAAGCATGTCATCATACAGTGCAAGCGAGCTCCAGACTTATCCTGAAAAATAATGATAATTTCCTGAAACATAAAATAGTCATACAGGACAAATATAAGTTGCTGACACAAAAGCAACTTGCGAAGCAATCTTTGACCAGTTCTGGAAAGGCGCTGTCAGGGAAAAACCTGTGCACACGTACTTTAAAGAAATATATAATCCGACCTTATTCCTGCCGTGAAGAGGGAAGGAAGCGTGGCGGTAGTCTGTACCGCAGAAGAGAACACACCACGACACAAAGTCCAATCTCATGTGCTGTGCACAGAGGAGAAAATAGGTCATTGAGTTACAAGTAGCCCACTCCTGCGACTAGGCAGCAAGGGGAGGGGGTGGGGGGTGTAGTTCGACATCTTCTCACTGAGGCGTAGTGAAGGTGAAGGAAGCTGGCCCGGTGGTACACAGCTCTCGAAAGAAGAAGGACCGCCAAACTGGGTCAGGCGACTGGGGGAAAAATGTCGGCTGCTTCCACTCAGGGAAGTGGGAGGCAGCTCAGAGACAGCCCGCAGTGCTCACCAGGGTGGATCCTCGTCCCGGTCAAGGTCTAACATCAGAGCACCGTGATAAAATAATCTCTTCTAGGAGGGGGTTAAAGAAGAATCATGCTCTGGACAGCAAGCGAAAGCGCGTCTGACAGCAGCAGTGGTCAGGGCTCGTCTGTTCGAAAACTGAAAAAGTTCACTGACCGAACAAACTATAAGGGAGGTAATCCTAGTCCCTTACGTCATTATACAAGCGGCCGATGCGCCGATCGTGCCTGTGTATGGAATCTGCTGTAAAGTGTTTATGTCTGGCATCATGCAAAAGTCCCAACACTCTACAAGACCCTATTTCACTGTGAGTGGAACATGACATGGAGAGAATGATAATATACCGGTTCAAGGCCACCCCTTTCTATTTTGCACACAAACCCCCCTTTTTAGAAAAACTTTCTTCATTTCTTGCTACTTTTGTCAAAAACTAACACAAAATTAATACTTTTTTGTAAATGCAAAAAACCCTCCAAAATCGAAGTAACCGTTACTTTAAAGTGGGGCTTGCGTGCAAAATAAAAGGGGGTGATCGTGAACCGGTATATTATCATTCTCTCCCCAGCATAAAAATCTAATGGTTTACAGAATTAGTCCAGTACTTAACTAGTGCTTAACATGACTTGTACTTTACTTGTACTTTACTTGTACTTTACTTAACCAATTAACGCCCACAGGACGGAGACCGTACTATTTTTTTTACGCTCTTCTATCTCAAGCACAACTAATAAATCAGAACAAACAACTGGTTTTCCGTCTGGGTTAGTTATTTTTACGTCCAATGAATTTATAGACCCTTCAACTAATTCTTTAAATTGACTGTTTTCACCAAATGTGTTTAACTGATAATCGCAATAACCCACCTTAGTTGATGGGAGTGCTCTTAGAACTGTAGATGGTTGGCCATTATACAAATTAGTATCTGTTTTTAATTCATTTAAATGGACATACAACCTTGGGTTAATTAGAAAATCGGATGGTCTACTACCTACATACTCATAAAGACCACTTTCTACGTACATATGTGTTTTAATATGATACGTTTCACCACTAGTATAAAAGCCCAAAATTCGAGCAAGGCTTCTAGGAAAAACGTACTCCCTTCTTTCTTCTGGAAGATTCATAGTAATTCTGAGGTTTGCCTCATTAATTTTTAACTTAATGCCAAAATTGCTAAATACTTCTTTTAAAGAACAAAAGTTGTAGTAACCATCAGGTATTTTTAACTGCTTTGATACATTACCTTGTTCGTCCTTAATATCTACCCAGTTATTCTTAGCTTTTTCAGATATATTAATCCACTTTATTTTAAAACCAATTTCTCTAAGAGCAACCCTATTATCACCGTGCCTATTGTCAATTGGATACTTTAAGAACACACGCGTGTTTTGTTTAGTTATATAAATGTGCATCCATTTTTAACAATCTATTTAAAATGGAACCATTTAAATATAATGAAAGTGCCACTTACGACGTAGGAGGGGTTTATAAGCCCAAATCTTTGGACTTCAGTGTCCTAACCATCGCAGTAGATGAATCATATGGCTTCCAAGTCAGACTTGTAAACCCACTAACTAGATATTTAAATCCCCCAATAAAGAGCGATAGTGTGCCATCAGCATGGTCAACTCACCCCATGGCTTTTTACCAGAATCAGTTAAATTTTGCAGTTTACTGCTCAACCACTGGCTGCGGTGTTTCATATGCAAACCATTTAAACCACCCCAATCTCTTAGTAAGGTCAGTATATAACTTTCACGTTTATTACCAGTATAGACGCATACTAACTGAACTACAAGTGCGCCTCCCCAACGACAACGCGTTTAATCCATTTCTCAGCTCAATGGACAATAATGCATATGAAAGAATCTGCAACGAATTTAACATTAAACCTTCAACTGACTTTAGACAAAAGTTAGACCGCAATCACGGGTTAGGCACATTGTATTTGTGGGTCAACATAGAGAATATGATTTTGACTACTGGCCCGGCCACACCTCCTTTCAACCAAACAAGCAAGTTAGATTGGGATCAATAGAACAAAAACATCCTAATGCTTGGGCGACATTTATCTTAGATGAAAGTAAAGGCCTAACAATGCCAGGAGTGCAAAGACTCAATGACTCCATACGGACGTACGTTTGGTGTCTATTAGGAGCACAAGCACAGACCAAGTCTAGCATAGTGGATCAATCTACAGGCTTTGACGCCAGAAAACAATTTCTAGCCAATTTAGAAGATGCTATTAACTCTGCTGTTGATTTGCCTTCCAGCATACAAAGGTACCAAAACTTCTTGCACATGCTAGGTCAAAGGTTGACTTTGTTGTGGGTCATGGATTATACATGCTGCCTTCTGACCTTAGACTACAGATTGGCATGATACAGAATTATAATAATGAAATCCTCATAGCTGGAGACGACCAAAACTTAGGACACAATCAAGGCTTAAACACAAGGCCCGCACCAGCCATTTAAAAAAAAGCATCTAGCCCCGAACAACCAGAAAGCGACCCACCACCGGCTATAAGCACCCCACAGCCAGAAAGCAGCCCACCACCACCTGTTAATATACTTCACCCTGACAGACACACTAGCGAAAAGACAGCCCTTGTTGTGCTTTTAACTTTTACTGGACTGGCCATACTTTATTTCACTAAAAATTAAACCAGCAGCCAGCACCCCTAACGTCCACAGATGGTCAGCCATATAACCAGCCACTTTGCCTATAGTAGACAAAACCCAACTAACAACACTGCCTATTATGCCAGGCAGAGAATCAAGCGCTTTGGCAGCTAACTTCTTTAATAAGTTTGCTAGATGGTGCAATTGTTTTCTAATCCAACTTTTACCGGGCTGAGGCGTGTTGGAGGTGCTACTGGCCCTGTTGGCGCACTGCCGGTTAATGCATAAACCAGTGTAGAGA
The DNA here is from genome assembly GCA_033310375.1 of Conus canariensis. NCBI lineage: Eukaryota > Metazoa > Mollusca > Gastropoda > Neogastropoda > Conidae > Conus > Conus canariensis. The sequence continues at coordinate 416,650 of CM065746.1, forward strand.
CAGCAAACCCAATGGCTGTCATTATACTAACTATTGTAATCCCCTGTTCTCTGAACAGAATCCTTATTCTTTCTGCTAGCGTAGTATTTTCATAAAGTATTCTGTTTATAGTTTCTCTGATTCTGCTTGTTTGTGATGCTAGCTGTGCTCTGTTATTAGACAGCACTTCTAACCTGGCCGCCCTTTCTATCATTAAATCTTGTATTTTCTGCTGTATTCTAGCTTTTTCTTCTTGCTCTAAATTGTTATCATCTGCATTAGCCAATCTAGCTTTTTTTTCTTCTCTCTATCTAGCTCACCAAGTTTTGCCACATTGTTTGCTAGTTCACCCCTTATAGTCTTTAGAGTAGTATTAAGACCCATGATTTCATGCATAGGCAATGGAGAATCATCAATTGTTTTTAAAGCCGTTTCTTCATTAAAACTCGTTTCAAGTTCTGTTATTGCTTCATCTGCTCTTGGACCTAAATCTTGAAAAGAGGTGATTTCTATTTCAGATCGTGTTGGCAACCTCCGCTCCAAGCTCTGTAAAAGTCTAACAGCATCGGACCTTAGATTTAAAATATTTAACCGTTCTTGGTCAGCAATAGGGAGGTCTCTAATAATTGTGCTCCTACTTAAAAACTTGGTTGGGTCTAGCTTTCTAGTAACTCTTACACGACCTCCTGCACGAGACTTTATATACAATTTATTATTTTTTTCTTCAAAATCGTTAAGATCAAGCATTTCTGGTGGCTCTCGTCCCATGCTTCTATAGAATGATTGAATTCGTTGTCGCAATAGTTCTTGACGAGCTTTAGGTAGTGGAGAACCCACTCCTAGAAGTTCTTGACGAGCTCTAAGGAGTGAAGAACCTGCTCCTACATCTTGACGAGCTCTAAGGAGTGAAGAACCTGCTCCTTCAAATTCTTCTTCTAATGAAGGACCCAGTTCTGTTTTATCTTCATCTTCTTTAATAGGACTATTCGCGTCATAATCTTCATCAGCCATATTTATATATTTATTATTTTTTGTTTTATAAAAAATGAACTCATACGGCTGCGACCTTGATCCATACAGAAAAGCGAAGGAGCCCCATGGCATAAAAGGTATAAGACAGACTGTGCGCGTTGTAAATAATCCATCAACAATTGAGCCCAATGAAATATTAACAGTAAGATTTAGTGACCTTGGGCCTGACGATGTTATAATGCCAGGCACCGCCAAGCTATCATTCAAAATAGACATTGATTCAGTGGATCCTAATGCTACTGTCGTTGCTAACCTGGGTAGGGCCATCATTAAAAATATAGTAATCAAACTGGAGGGCAGAGAAGTTTTCTCGTTACAAAGAGCAGACATTTTTTTATCTCTATTCGGACCTGTGGCTGCCTAGAACAGAAAGAAAAGACAAAATCTATCAGGGGATCCAGAGCCCAAACGGTCTTAAACACAGACTGAATGCTGCGGATGCAAAGGATGATGTTAAAGACCAGGCAGTAGCACGAGCATACGGCAACCGATTTTGCATCCCTCTAGATTTTGAACTGTTAAAAACCCACCAACCATATTACCAAGGCGCACTAAGAGACAAACTCACTTACGAACTGACATTTAATGACAGCGCGTCTGTTATTCTGTCTGAAGACCCCACAGCTAGATACACAGTCAGTAACATCTCTCTTGATTTTGATGTTGTTACAAACCCTGAACTGGCTAGAACAATCTTAAACCAATATAAAAGTAAGACAGTTGTTTACTTTGAAAGATTTAAAATGGAGTGACTGACGGCGGAGAACGAAGCAAAATTTAGAAAGAGAGGGTGTTAGTTACCGCCAATGACATTGACAAACAAAGCACATGACAAGACACGATGCATTTCAACCACTTGGGTCTTCTTCAGGCGAAAAAATAAATCACATTTAACATTTAAGACAGTACAAACAAAGAACGAAAATGACTCATCTGTTGTTAGTCCATGTGAAGGGGAGAATCATTCTCCCCACCACATGGACTAACAACAGATGAGTCATTTTCGTTCTTTGTTTGTACTGTCTTAAATGTTAAATGTGATTTATTTTTTCGCCTGAAGAAGACCCAAGTGGTTGAAATGCATCGTGTCTTGTCATGTGCTTTGTTTGTCAATGTCATTGGCGGTAACTAACACCCTCTCTTTCTAAATTTTACTTTGAAAGAGTTTTACACCACAGTCCGGCGATTAAAAACAAGCAAGACGCTGTCTGGGAAATAGCTATAAGCTGTTCTTTAAAGTCCCTAAAGGGAGTTCTCTTGCTATTTACTAAACCCCCGGCCCCTTTTCAGAGAGAGACAGAACTGTTTTACAATCCAAAAATTGAGCAGTTGTCTTGCACAGTAGATGGCAAGCCTTTTCAGTTGTATTCAGCTGGACTTTTACCTGACCAACACATTGATGAAATAAGAAAGTTATTCGCCGGAGGCAGACAGACAAGCCCCACGGCCGATCATGTGTGTAAAAAACTTCACCTTCACGATGTAAGACTCGAAGATTATCTAACAGACAAGTATGGACTATGGCTGGATTTTAGATCCACGTATGACAACAGACTGCACGGGAGTGGAAGAAGGGTAGGGTCAGATGGCATAAGCATACAGATTAATAAGGAAAAGGAGGAGAATGGTCAGATACAAATGCACGCTTTTGTGGTTTGTGACGCTCAGTTAAACATTGAAGAAAATAGACTGAAAGAAATAGCTTATTAAAAACAGATGGATAGTTTGAACTTTTTGCCCAAAGACCCGCACTGTTCGCTTATTTGTGGGATTACTGGGTGTGGGAAGACTGTCTTCGTACTTGATTTGTTACAAACAATCTACAGGTTTCATTACGAGTACATTGTTATATTCTGCACAACCATTAAGCACAATAAGTCTTACAAAGAAAGGCAGTTTGTTTGGACAGACGAGAATATATTTTTAGTTGATCCTACTGACAAGCTAAGCGACTGTTTAGAACATTATTATAGGCTATTTGAGGGAACTGAAACGCTGTTTATTATTGATGCCTGTTCAGCTGAACGAGACATTGTTAAAAAAAGAAAAACTCTCTCAAAGCTAGCCTATAGTGGCCGCCACGCATTAGTTTCTGTGTGGCTTTTAACTGAGAAATACAATGCTGTCTTAAAAGACTTTAGATCGCAGTTAAAATCGGTTGTATTATTTTACACTAAGGACAAGGATAGTTTTGAAGAATGTTTAAGTGAAAATTATATAATAAGGGACAAGGATGAACTAAAAAAAAAAATAAAAGAGCAGTTAGAAAAATCTAAGCACGCTAAACTATGCTTACGGACTGACCCACCGGTTCAATACATTTGTTTATTATAGATTGTTTGTTTACTATAGATTGTTTGTTTACTATTATAGATTGTTTGTTTATTATTATAGATTGTTTGTTTACTATAGATTGTTTGCTATAGATTGTTTACTATAATTTTTATATTAAAAAGAATGTCTCGCGGGCCAGAATCAAAAGTACAGCTAGCTCCTAAATGCGTTTCAGTAGAGCTAAAAGACCTAGCAGACACAACTGAGTTTGATCTAATAGGAGTGCCAGGAAATATTTATGGATTTGAGTACACCGACGACGGTGTTTACAAACGAACAGAAATTGAAGACAAAAAACGGCAGCAATATCCTACCCTGGAAGAGATAAGAAATCTAAGGGCAAACGATTTTGGCAAACACGAATACAAACTTCATAAACGAGAGAATGCCTGGGCGTTGCTTCCTAAAATTAACTGGGATTTAAAGTTTGAACTACGAAGCCCCAATGTATACTTTGATAAGAAATACAATTTTAGAAAAGCTTTGAATGCAGGACACCTTCTTGTTAGCCTAGTCCCAGGAACACAACAGAAAAAGCAGATTGAAATAACTAAGCAGGGTCCTGAATATATGCTGCAGAGAAAGAAGTCCTTAGCTGAAGTGGGGGATGACACCGTTGGCTTAGAATTTAACCCAAAACTAGAACCACTGCCTAGAAAAATGACGATGCTTTTTCGCTTATTTATTACTCCAAGAGAGTCTGATCCTAGTTTGCCAGAGCATACGTTAATCAGAGGTGTACAAATAAAGTCTGAAAACTTGGACGGGCCTCTCAGGCTTGTTATTGCTATTACTAAAAATGGGGATCAAATAAACACTTTTGTATCTTCCGACAAAGTCGCTGTGAATGTTGACAATGCTAAACTAACAGTACTTGATTTTATTTTTATTAAGTATGTTGATTTTATTGGGTTTTACTCTGTTGATGAAGTGCTGCCAGAAGGGTTAATAAGAAGATATGTACAAGATTAAACAAAAATAATTTTGTTTAAAATGGAAGACGGTCAACAGTTTAGATTAAAGCACATGACTGAGCTTGAAGAAGAAATAGAAAGTGACTTAAATAAGTATAGGGTTACTAGAAAGAAATATGCTAAAGCTTTAAATGTCCTTTCTTATATAATTACCGGCTCATCAGTTGTAGCCAGCTTAAGCACTGGGTCTAGTGTTGCTCTTTTAGCTACTGGAGTTGGGACACCAATGTCTATAGCTTTTGGGAGTGTTGGTTTGGGTTTAGGTGCCATGTCCACGATTGTAAGTGCTGTTTTAAAAAAGCTAACGCCCAAATTACAAAAGCACACTGCCATTGTAGCCCTAGCAACAGCAAAACTTCATTCATTAAGGTTGATTATAAGCAATACATTACTGGATGGAAAAGTAACAGACGAAGAATTTAAACGAGTATGGCTGACGGTGATGATTACAGACGACAAAAAATTGAACTTAAAAAAAATGGAGAAAGACTTTTACTTCACAACAGGCAGACACTGAAGCAATCAAACAGAACATTGCAAATCAGTTAAACCCAAAATAAGTTTAAAAAAAAAAGTTTAAATAAGTTAAAAAAAAATAGACTATAAACATTCATACTATTTTTTTTTTTAACTAACAGGCACTGTGTTTGGTGGGACAACTTGCAGCTCTTCACGAACAAACGATCTTTTAGGGACAGGATTTTTAGAAGAAAGAGTCTCTCTTAAATAATACACGGGGCCGGGAGGGGCTGTTTTCATAATTCTTTCAACTTCATACACGTCTACGCTCCATATAGGGTCTGTGGCTCTAATTCTAACATCGCCCTCTGCCTCTCCAGGAGCATACAAGTATCTTACTTTTAGTCCAAACGGCAAGAGTTTCTGATTACCTCGGATGTCTTCAGTTATGCTATTTTTTTTAAATTTGATTGCGTTCACAGGTTTAAGGCCTGTTGTTTTAAATTCTTCATTGTTCATGGCGCGTAAGACTGCTGGCAATCTCCTAACCCATTCCGTGTTGCGTGTTTTGTCCATAAGGTCTCTGTGGTATTGATAGGTAAACAGGCGCTCAGCTAGATTCTTATTAAAGTTTTCTACGAGAGCTTGGGAGCGGTGGTTGCCTGGAATCCCCCTCTTAACTGTAACCTGGTGTCTTAAAAACAGTTGGTTTACAGCTCCTTTAAACTCTTTTCCATCATCAACCTGGATCATCCTTGGATACTTTAATGGACCTCGCATGTATATTTGTTGTAAAGCCACAGCCACAGCAGTTGAGCTTTTATCTGTTAAAGGCTCAGCGTCTTTATACCTTGAAGCCATGTCAACAACAGTCAGAGCATACTTAAACTTTTTTCTTCTAACTTTGTCATGTGGAAGATACAACAAGTCCATCTGGTGGGTGTCATTAGGAACTGAGTTAACAAATCGAGACCTTATTATTCTTTTTGGGGCAGGCAGATATATTTGCCAGATCGCTTGTTTTGAAAGCCAGTTTTTTGCTTCTGATTCAGACACCCTAGCAGCTTTACTCAGTTTATCAATAGCAGTCTTTCCTTTCCAATACCCCCTAGGAGAATAATATATTTTGTACTTCGTATTGTCCATAAGAAGGGACTGTTGTTGTTTTTTTATTACATTTTAACTATGTTTTTTTTTAAATTACATTTTAACTATGTTTTTAGATTGAATATGCAAGAAGAAAGATTGCTCCATAGCACCTATAATAAAGCCTATTTCTACCATTTTCTGATCCTCAGATGGTTCATAAAAGTCAGACAGTTTTGGCGGTGACGATGTTAGAAACTTCTTTCCTGTCACTAAGTAATATTCATTCATTGCGTCATCAACGTCTGTAAATGTGTGCTCTGCATGTCCCTGTTCTCTTAACTTTTTATTAATAAAGTCTAAGTGAGCAATCCTCCTTTTCTTGTAAGCGTCTTTTGCCTTAGCTAACTCTTCTATTGCCTTGTTATGACGTTCTCTTTCTTCATCAGACCGCAATTTACCAAACATAAATTGCTCCAGAGAAAGCCAATGCATTAACAATAGCTCCTCCCACCATCAGAACCAATCCAGACATCTTTTTATAAATGAATGAATCTTTTTTTATAATCAATATTTTCTAGAATTAATCTTTTTTTCATAAATCAGTCAATCTTTCTATGCATTGATGTTTTCTGGGATAATTCCCTGTGTAGCAAGAAAGTCTTTTGAGGCAATTCCTGCAGTTATTACAACTATAACCTTAACAACATCCTCAATGTCTAACCTTCCTAGATCAGCTGGCCTCATTTTAAACATGCTTTTTGCTAACACGCTGTACCCTATACTAAGACCGCTGATTACAGCAGAGTGGTAAATAGTATTGATGATCTTTGCAGCGCTCATGTTTTTTATTAACTAAAAAAATAATTAAAATAATCATAATATGAAAGACTGTGTCTATGTGCTTTTTAATCAGATAATCTTTTGTTGCTAGAGCTAAAAATAAGGTCACAACTAGTTTCGGTGAATCTTCTATCTTTCCCATGTTGGGCGGTTTTAACAAACATTTTGCTAGGGTTGAATAAACTATAACACCGACAATAGGCACTGCATAATTAACCAACGTTAAACTCATGGTTTTAATAAGGGATTATTATTTTTTATTGCTTTTAAAAAGAGTTTTAAAAAGGGTTTAAAAATGGATTGCGACGAGCTATTAAAGTGTGAAGAGCCAGCAGACCCAGACCTCTGTCATAAAGAAAGATTATACTCTCTGGCTGCGTGTGGGAAAACTAGGCAGTATTTAGGTGTTGAACTAAGTATTGAACAGATTCAGCAATTGTCTACTTCAGACGTTGAGAAGTATTACGCTAGGTACGAAGCACAGCTAGGGTCAAAAATGGTTAGATCAGTAGGACAGACAATGATTAGTTTATATGCTAAATTAGTAGGTAAGATAGCACCGATTGATTCGGAAGATTTAAAATATGACTTAACACAAGATCCGGTTTTAACCAAGTCCCTAGAATCTCTTGCATGTGACATGTATTATGGATTTGGGACGTTGTTATGTCCATTCATCATGGGATTAATTACTTTTAATCATATTAATTTTAATCATATTAAAAAAAATGAGCGATCAGGAGAAGATTCTACAGGAGCAGAATGCCCAAGTGAGTGTCCCACAAGTGAGTGTCCCACAAGTGAGTAGTGTTACTATGTCTAAAAATCCTGGGCGTGTTGAGGCCGGTCGTAAACTAGCTGAATGGAACAGACTGCAAAAAGCAAACCAAACAGCAAAACAAGAATTATTAGATAGTAATACAACATCGGCACCAGCACTGCCACCGTCACCAACAACAACGCAATCAAACTATAAGATGCATTATTATGTACTGGGGGGTGTTGTTGTTGGTGGGGGGGTTTTGGCATACAAATGTCTAACCCCATACTTAGCAACAAAGTCACAAATCCCCACAAAACCAGTAAAAGAAGAAGAACCAGCTTCTGCAAAAAAAGCACAACCTCCTGCTGTAAACCCATTATTTTTACTGAATTAGTTTTTTAATGTGTTGTTAAGTACTGGTTAAGTACAAGTAAAGTCAGTTATAACAAGTTAAGTATAAGTAAAGCACAAGTCATGTTAAGCACTAGTTAAGTTCGTAAGTAAAGTACAAGTAAAGTACTAGTCAGGTTCTTAAGTAAAGTACAAGTAAAGTACTAGTCAAGTTCTTAAGTAAAGTACAAGTAAAGTACTAGTCAAGTTCTTAAGTAAAGTACAAGTAAAGTACTAGTAAAGTTCTTAAGTAAAGTACAAGTAAAGTACTAGTCAAGTTCTTAAGTAAAGTACAAGTAACGTTCTTTAATTCATTATTTTTTAATTTACGTAAATATTGCAGCTTTAAAAAATGAAGCCAACAAGTAAATCTGGGGTTAAAAAACTGCCCAACAACGTGCCGTTAGAAGGTAGTGACAAACTATTAGACAATATGTTTAGTGAATTAAACATGGACATTGTTAACCCCACAAATGTTCAAGAAAGTGTAGCACATGCTATAAGTAAAATCCCAGAGTCTCTTCAAATCGACCCACCAGTGAAAGTGTTGTTGGCCATTCTGATTGAATATATAACCCCCGATGATAAAAACATGCAAGTCGGGGTGTCAACTAAACAGAAAGAAGTAATCAGCTATTACGACTTTAATTCTGACTGGGCTGATTACATGCTTATGCAGTTTAACCATGCGAGTGAGGAGGCCAAGCTAAGGGGTTCTGGCTGGTCTGAAGGAACAGTCCTTGAAATCAAATTAAAACAAACAAAGTTTTATACTATAGTCGGCGATTCTTACATTCTTCTCCCAAGAGAGTTAGTTTTAAAACGAGCAGTCTTAAACATACATAATTCTGACAACATGTTTTATGTGGTGTATTTTGACACATTTACATCCTGTTAAAAATCATGCAAACAGTCACCAAGTATGAACAATATATAAATGAGCTGAACTTTAATAGCATAAACTTTCCAGTAAGTATAGACAGTTTAAGCCAGTTTGAAGAGCAAAACAAACCAATAACCGTAAACGTATACACATGGTCTGTAGTAGACAATCTACAACCTTTATGGATTTCTCCCAATGCCCCTACTTTAGACGAATCCCTTAAGAATCATGTAGACTTGATATTGTTTACAGATGGTTCCAAGAGCCATTATGTATTAATCAGATCAATTAGCAGACTTATGGCCTATACTACAAAGGACGAATCTAAACAAAAGCTTTGTAGAAGGTGTTTGGTTAGAATCCCCTCTACAGAAGCAGCTGTCGAACATAAGAAACATTGTAAAAGTTTTGTAGACTGTAAAACCGAACTTCTTACGCCCCCACCTGGGTCTAAAGTTAGTTTTAAAAACGTACACAAAATGCAGATGACACCATACGTAGTTTATGCTGACTTTGAAGCAATTTTGCCGCAGTACTATGGCCCTCAAGAACTAGGAGAACAAAAAACAGCTTTATTAACCCACCATCAGATTTGTTCTTATGCGTTCGTTGTTGTTAGATCAGACAGTCAGCACACACACCCAGATATTTACAGAGGCCCCGACGCAGCTAATCGATTTTTACAACACATGAAACACCTTCGCAATCAATTCTCTAATCAACTGAATCTCTCAGACTCCCGAAGACCATGAACAGTATAAATCAGCCACTCACTGTTGGATATGCGGCTTAGAGCTAACTCCTAACAGTAAAGACGCGACAGTAAGAGACCACGATCACATTACTGGAAAGTTCAGAGGAGCTGCACACAGCAAGTGCAATCTTCAGCTTAAGATTGACCCCAAGACATGGAAACTGCCAATCTTCTTTCATAACTTACGAGGCTATGATTCTCACTTTATCATGCAAGCAATAACTTCTGAATGTAAAAGGATTAGCTGCATTGCACAGTCATCAGAAAAGTACATGGCCTTTACTGTAGACTGTTTATCCGTCTGTGACTCGGCCCAACATCTGATGGGGAGTTTAAGCAAATTAGCAGAATCTCTACAAGACTGTCCAATAACTAAGGAGTATTTTGACCCAGCTTTAGGATGTAAAAGCGTTTACCCTTATGAATACATGGACTCGTGGGAGAGGTTTGATGAGCCAGCGCTGCCAGCAAAGGAAGACTTTTACAGCCGTCTTACGGGCAGAGGCATAACCGACTCTGACTATGAATATGCACAGAAAGCTTGGACAGAATTACACTGCCAAACAATGGGTGATTGTCATGATGCATACTTGATGGCTGACGTGTGTTTATTGGCTGACGTGTTTCAGAATTACAGATCTACATACATGAAACATTACGGCCTAGATTCATCACATTACATTTCTGCCCCGGGATTGTCTTGGGACGCGTTCTTAAAGTCTACAAACATTGAGATTGACTTAATATCTGATCTGGCTACACTCCAGATGATTGAGGCCGGGCTAAGGGGTGGCATTAGCATGGCCTCGCATCCTTACTGCAAAGCCAACAAGTATTTAGATGACTATGACCCAACTAAACCATCTAACTATCTAATGTACCTAGACGCCAACAATCTGTATGGGTGGGCCATGAGCCAGGCGCTGCCATTAAAAAAACTTTAGAATGTTCGTAGGACCTCATGACGTCAATAATATGTTGAGTTATCTACCGCAGCTTACACCCGATTATCCAATAGGACTAATCTTAGAGGTAGACTTAGAATATACTACTGAATTGCATGACCTCCATAACGATTATCCTCTAGCAGCAGAAAGAGTAAAGATGAGCCCCACCGAACCGCCTAAACTCGTGCCCAATCTTCGCCACAAGACTAATTACGTATGTCATTACAGGCTGCTACAGTTTTACTTAAGACACGGACTAAAACTTACTGCTGTTCACAGAATAATAGAATTTGACCAAGAGCCCTTTTTGAGACCATACATAATGAAGAATACTCAGCTGAGGACTGCGGCTACTGATGCTTCAGAAAAAGACTTCTTTAAACTAATGAACAACAGTTGTTTTGGCAAAACCATGGAGAACCCACACAAGCGTAAAGATGTAAGATTAGTTACAAAAGAACAAAGAGCAATTAAGCTGGTCTCTAAACCTAACTACCAAGACTTTAGAAGATTTAGTGACAGCCTGGTTGGCATTATGATGAAGAAACAGAATGTGAGGTTGGACAAGCCGGTGTTTATTGGGTTTACTGTGTTAGAGCTGTCAAAGCTGTTAATGCTAGAATTTTTGTATGACTACTTTAAACCGCTGTATCCAGAATGAAGAGTTCTTTACACAGACACCGACTCTTTTATTCTGGATGTTCTAACAGAAGACTTTTACAAAGACTTAGAAGCAGAAGTAGCCAAAGGAGCTGATGGTTGGTACGACACATGTGACTACCCAAAAGACAGCCCTTTACATTCAACTGTAAACAAGAAAGTAATTGGAAAGTTTAAAGACGAACTTAATGGGACAATTATACAAGAATATGTTGGTCTGCGGTCAAAGATGTATAGCGTTGCTAGCAAGACTTCTGAAATGAAGAAAGCTAAGGGTGTAAGTAAAGAAGTTGTAAAAAAGATATGTCACGACAACTACAAGCAGGCTCTCTTTGAACGCAAAGTATTTCATCACACAAATGTTAATCTGCGCTCTACTCTTCATCAAGTAAACACAACTGCTGTTAATAAGAAATCACTAGTCTCTAACAATAACAAGCGAACTTACGTTGATCCTGAGATTTCATACGCTATAGGTCATTGGAGAACTGACTTAAAAGCTCAAGATTAACTTAACTGACTTTACTATTAAAAATAGATGGATTCAGTGAGCATTTGTTGTTGTTAGTCGTAAAAATTGACCTGGATTAAAGTGAATAGTTACTCCTTCAGGGTCAGTAGAAACAGTCAGATTAGCATCTTCAGAAGCCATATAATCAACTAAAATGGCAAACAACTTTATAGCTGGTTGGGGCCAAGAATCTGGTATTTTACTGATGGCGTGCTTTACGCTTTCCCGCATATTTATGCGCTCAAAAAGATCCGTAATTAATTCTTCAAACACGCTCTTTAACTGTTCTCTATCAGCCCCCCGCCCCCTCTCCAACTCCCAAATTCTGTATATATTAAGAAGCTCTGTAACTACTTCGGCCTTCATTTTTAAGCCAGATTATAAACACCAATTAAAATAAATTAAGTAAGCCGTTCCGATTGTTTGCGCAAGAATCAGAAGAGTGGAGAGAATGATAATATACCGGTTCACGATCACCCCCTTTTTATTTTGCATGCAAGCCCACTTAAGTACGGGTTTTTCAATTTGAGGTTTTGCATTACAAAAAGTATAATTTTTGGGTAGTTTGACAAAGTAGCAAAAAAGAAGAAAGTTTCCTAAAGGGTTTGCGTCAAATAAAGTGGCCTTGACGGAATATCATTCTTCATGGAATGCACCATGGAGCCAGAAAGAAGCAGAACCTGTTTCACTGTGAGTGGAACATGACATGGAATGCACCACGGAGCCAGACAGAAGCAGCCCTGTTTCACTGTGAGTGGAACATGACATGGAATGCACCACGGAGCCAGACAGAAGCAGACCCTGTTTCACTGTGAGTGGAACATGACATGGAATGCACCACGGAGCCAGACAGAAGCAGACCCTGTTTCACTGTGAGTGGAACATGACATGGAATGCACCACGGAGCCAGACAGAAGATGGAATGCACCACGGAGCCAGACAGAAGATGGAATGCACCACGGAGCCAGACAGAAGATGGAATGCACCACGGAGCCAGACAGAAGATGGAATGCCCACGACCACAGAAGATGGAGCACCAGAGCCAGCAGAAACAGCCCCATGCAATGGCAGTGGCAATGTTCAGTTGTCCACACTATTGGGAGGGAGGTAACTCGGCGGCCAAGATCAACGCTGCTGGGACAAGAACCATTGGCAGGATTCTATTGGCTTGCTCTAGCTTGCATGTACGGATTTCAAAAGGAAAATTTCTCGATTTGATCTTAATAATTTTAGATAAGTACCACTGGTTTTGTTGTTGTTGTTGTGGTGGTGGTGGTGGTGGTGGTGGTGGTGGTGGTGATTGTTGTTGTTTTGGGTTTTTCTTCTTTTTTTTTCTTTGGAAGGGGGGGGGGATAAAACATAGGCAGACAGACGAACAGACAACCAGACAGGCAGATCGATAGATCGACAGATAGATAGACAGACAGACAATCAGACAAAGGACTGACAGAGAGACAGACGGATAGGCAGACAGGCAGACAGACAGATAGATAGATTGATGGAGAGAGAGAGAGAGAGAGAGAGAGAGAGAGAGAGAGAGAGAGAGAGAGAGAGAGAGAGAGAGAGAGAGAGAGATCAGTCCTAATATTTAGAATAGCCATTGTGAAAGTTTTGTACTGAGATAAGATCGCACTTATTCCAAACTATCGTAGATAACTCCAACCAATGACTGAGGTGATTTTGTTATCAAGTTCTCAAACTCGGTCCTCATAAGTTCCATTAATGAAACGAAAATAGGTGAAGTAACAATGGCTGCAGTCAAAACAGTGGCTGTTAGTTGTGTTGTGTGTGTGTGTGTGTGTGTGTGTGTGTGTGTGTGTGTGTGTGTGTGTGTGTGAAAGAAGGAAGAGAGAGAGAGAGAGAGAAGAGACAGAGAGAGAGAGACAGAGAGAGGGTGAGAGGAAGGGAGGAGATTGATGTTTGACGATGGTGTGTTCAGACGTCACGAGATGAACTGATTGATCCATGTTGTATAGTACAATGATTGTCTCAGTACTTTCAATCCCCTGGACATCCAGTCAGACTCTGTAGTTACAATGTCATTCTCAGTGTTTTACTTTTCAATCCACCTGGACATCCATTCAGACTCTGTAGTTCACAATGTCATTCTCAGTGTTTTACTTTTCAATCCCCTGGACATCCATTCAGACTCTGTAGTTCACAATGTCATTCTCAGTGTTTTACTTTTCAATCCACCTGGACATCCATTCAGACTCTGTAGTTTACAATGTCATTCTCGGTGTTTTACTTTTCAATCCACCTGGACATCCATTCAGACTCTGTAGTTTACAATGTCATTCTCGGTGTTTTACTTTTCAATCCACCTGGACATCCATTCAGACTCTGTAGTTCACAATTTCATTCTCGGTGTTTTACTTTTCAATCCACCTGGACATCCATTCAGACTCTGTAGTTTACAATTTCATTCTCAGTGTTTTACTTTTCAATCCACCCGGACATCCATTCAGACTCTTAGTTTACAATGTCATTCTCAGTGTTTTACTTTTCAATCCCCCTGGACATCCAGTCAGACTCTGTAGTTTACAATGTCATTCTCAGTGTTTTACTTTTCAATCCCCCTGGACATCCAGTCAGACTCTGTAGTTTACAATTCATTCTCAGTGTTTTACTTTTCAATCCCCCTGGACATCCAGTCAGACTCTGTAGTTTACAATGTCATTCTCAGTGTTTTACTTTTCAATCCCCCTGGACATCCAGTCAGACTCTGTAGTTTACAATGTCATTCTCAGTGTTTTACTTTTCAATCCCCCTGGACATCCATTCAGACTCTGTAGTTTACAATGTCATTCTCAGTGTTTTACTTTTCAATCCCCCTGGACATCCATTCAGACTCTGTAGTTTACAATGTCATTCTCAGTGTTTTACTTTTCAATCCCCCTGGACATCCATTCAGACTCTGTAGTTTACAATGTCATTCTCAGTGTTTTACTTTTCAATCCCCCTGGACATCCATCAGACTCTGTAGTTTACAATGTCATTCTCAGTGTTTTACTTTTCAATCCCCCTGGACATCCAGTCAGACTCTGTAGTTTACAATGTCATTCTCAGTGTTTTACTTTTCAATCCCCCTGGACATCCAGTCAGACTCTGTAGTTTACAATGTCATTCTCAGTGTTTTACTTTTCAATCCCCCTGGACATCCAGTCAGACTCTGTAGTTTACAATGTCATTCTCAGTGTTTTACTTTTCAATCCCCCTGGACATCCATTCAGACTCTGTAGTTTACAATTCCATTCTCAGTGTTTTATTTTTCAATCCCCCTGGACATCCATTCAGACTCTGTAGTTTACAATGTCATTCTCAGTGTTTTACTTTTCAATCCCCCTGGACATCCATTCAGACTCCGTAGTTTACAATGTCATTCTCAGTGTTTTACTTTTCAATCCCCCTGGACATCCAGTCAGACTCTGTAGTTTACAATGTCATTCTCAGTGTTTTACTTTTCAATCCCCCTGGACATCCAGTCAGACTCTGTAGTTTACAATGTCATTCTCAGTGTTTTACTTTTCAATCCCCCTGGACATCCAGTCAGACTCTGTAGTTTACAATGTCATTCTCAGTGTTTTACTTTTCAATCCCCCTGGACATCCATTCAGACTCTGTAGTTTACAATGTCATTCTCAGTGTTTTACTTTTCAATCCCCCTGGACATCCAGTCAGACTCTGTAGTTTACAATGTCATTCTCAGTGTTTTACTTTTCAATCCCCTGGACATCCAGTCAGACTCTGTAGTTTACAATGTCATTCTCAGTTTCTCTTTATTGCCTTCCATGCTAGTTTTCAGCCGGAGGACACTCTGACAAGAATCTGGTTTTAGTCATTCAGTCACGTATGCGTGTGGGCGTGCGCGCGCGCTTGGGTGTGTGTGTGTGTGTGTGTGTGTGTGTGTGTGTGTGTGTGTGTTGTGTGTGTGTTTCGTGTGCGTGCGTGCGTGCGTGCGTGCGTATGCGTGCATGCGTGCGTGCACATGTGTGTGTGTGTGTGTGCGCGCGCGCGTGCGTGCATGCGTGCGTGCGCGCGTGTGTGTTGACAATCTTAAAAAAGGAGATTGAAAACATGCAGCATGTAATATTTTCGTTCATTAGAGCCGTTATGAATAGGATTATGTTCTCACCTCTCCCCCTTCCCTTTCCCCTTCACCTCAACCATGTTCGCCACACACACACACACACACACACACACACACACCACACTCAACATCAAAACACACACACACACACACACACACACACACCACACACACACACACAGCCTACCCCCTCACTCTCGCCTTCCCCCTCCCTCCCCCATCACTCTTCCACTCCTTAACAGCCCAAGAGAAGGTGTTGAGCGCCACCTGGACCAGCTCAAGACCTGTCCCCGATTAACTCATCACGGGTCAACCGTGTCGAAATCCTTCACACCTTAGTGGACACACGATACTGCCCCACCGCCTCCATCTCCCCACACCCTCACCTGCTTCCAAGGTGGCCGCCGCCGAGAGCGACTTTAGGACCGTGGAGTTGTGGGTGTTGGCTAACAGCCGTTAAGCCCCCCTCGAGAGGAGATCCAGCCCTGAACCTCAGAGCTTTTAAGCTCGTCCCACACATCTGCAGACCTATCTTGTTAAGCCTGGGTCATCCCCCCCCCCCCCCCTCCAGCTTTCTTCCGTCCGCCTCCCCTTTCCAACACATATTCACAAGAGCCGTCCTTTAATTAGTGATGAGCGAGAGGAGGGGTGGGTGGGCAAGGTTGGATTTACAGAGAGAGAGAGAGAGAGAGAGAGAGAGAGAGAGAAGGGGGATGCCAACGACAAGGATAATGATACTTCATTTTACAGTGGCAAAACCATTGGTTTGAGTTAGACATTCTTAATTATTGCCGTTACTTTTCAATTAATCAAGACGAAGTTGCTGAAAGGAGAGAGAGAGAGAGAGAGAGAGAGAGAGAGAGAGAGAGAGGACAGAGAGAGAGAGAGAGAGAGAGGAGAGAGAGAGAGAGAGAGAGAGAGAGAGAGATCGCACGTGTTGAGGACATGCGATACAGATGATAAAATCGTTGCTGCATGAGTCACTGAAGGAAAGAGAGCCGTTTCACCTTCACCAGGAAAGAAGTAGAAACACATGAACTTAGGCACTCACGTGACACACTCATACACGCATAACCACACACACACACACGCACGCACGCACGTACGAAGCACACACACACACACACACACACACACACACACACACAAAACAAAAGCGCGCCATTTATGTGTCACGAGTGATTGGCGAAATCTGGTCAGTTTTCGACCACTCTGCAAAAAGTGCGGACCCGGGTGTTCCAAAGACACCAAAACCGCCTCTGGCTGCAGTCAGTTATTTGGTCATCACTGAAGACTGTGTCACAGGGACAGAGCTAGGCCCTGGCCATGTGTGGCAACAGTCACAGATGCAGCAGGCGTGATGTTGACAGGGCGCATAATCTGTCAGAGCACAGACGAACCAAGATACCGAGTGGTCCACGAGTGAATTCCATGCATGGCCTGCGCTTTCCAGGTCTGCAGTTGTGCTGATTTCACCTGTCAGCGAAACAGCAAAGAGTGAGGCAGCGGGACGCCCACGGCAGTTGCTTGCTGGTGGTGTCTTTCGCCGGTGGGCTCTGCAGTCATGAAATGCGGGCTGGTACACCAATGGGGACGCTCCTGTGGAGGTTCTACAGTGTCACGTCCTGTGGTCATTGCACAAAGGCATCTTCCAGGAAGCAATTATGTCCCTTGACGTCTTAATGGAATGCCCCGTGCATGCCTGCACCCTATGCAAACACAGCACAGGCTTCCTAGGGTGGTGCAGGATTGCTCCCAGCTGGTTTGTTCGGCAGTTGAGGACAGTACTTCTCTGGGTCCCACTCGCACTTTCGGGTGTATCTTTTTCTTGTCTGCCTTTTGGCCGACTCTGGGGAAAGGTCCAGTGACGGTGAGGAAAGACCCACTGATTTACAGGGAAAGTCCTGTTGACAGCGGGAAAGACTGTAACACGGGATTCTCTTCAGAGGGCACGTAAGATCATATGCGCCCTAGCTTGGCCATGACTGAAGTTGTACTGTTTTTACCTGTCAGAAGAACAGCAACGTATGAGGTTGCGGGAGGCACACGGCAGTTGCTTGGTGTCTTTCGCCGGTGGAATCTGCAGTCACGAAATGTAGGTGTTTACACCCACGGGAACGCTTCCATCAAGGTTCTGTCGTGCCACGTCCACTAGCCATTACACAATGGCATCTGCCAGGGAGCAGTTATGTCCCTTGATGTCTACATGGAATGCCCTGCGAGTGCCTGCACCCTACGTGAACACAGCGCAGGCTTCCAAGGATGGTGCACGATTGCTCCCAGTTTGCTCGGCAGTTGAGGACAGTATTTCCCCGAGTCCTGTTCGGAATTTTCGGTGTGTCTTTTTCTTGTTTTGTCTGAGGACTCCGCCACACGTAGATCGAAAGAATCAAAGAAACAGAAATCTGCTTGGCCAGAAATGTCTGAGACAAAACTGCTGTGTGATATGGCATCGAGGTGGCAGACGCCTTCCATCATTCCTCTAACAAACTGGGAATGCTTTCACCTACACTCTAAGACATTAAAAAAAACAAAAAAGCGGGCGCGAGGAGGACGGTGGTCAAACGAATGGTCACAGGTTGCAGTGAGATTGGAGTGGAGAACAATATTATTCATTCATTCATTCGTTGTTTATTTATTTATGTATTTATTTATTCAATTGTGTATTGATTCATTCGTTTGTTTCTCTGTTTATTTACTTATATATTTTACTCATTTATTTATTCATTTACTTATTTACCATTCGTGTCCGAAGCGTAATGACCCTCACACAGACCGAGTGGCATCACAATAGAAGCTGTTCAGAAATGACCCGGAGCTGGACGTGCGTTGTGTGAAAGACAGACAGTGGACTCCGTGAGGTGCTGATGGGAGTGACGCCCTTCTGGTGATGTGTCTGTAGTGTTCGAGCGACTGTACCCCTCACCCACACCTTCCTCCCCTCCCCCCTATACTCCCTCACACACAAAAAAGGTCGTTTCGTGAATAGCAGGCTTTACCTGACTCCAAGTCAATTACAAAACTCATCTCGCCCATCCATCTTTGTCTTTGTGAACACACACACACACCACACACACACACACACACCACACACGAGCGTGCGCGTTCACACACCCATGCGCGCGCGCGCACCCACACACACACACACAACCACACACACACACACACACACACACACACACGCGTGTGGTTTGTCTGTCTGTCTGTCTGTCTGTCTGTCTCTCTCTCTCTCTCTCTCTCTCTCTCTCTCTCTCTCATGTCTGGATGTGCCCAGTCTGGGATCATATACCTTAGGATGCGATTTGAACCTATGGAGTCTCTATTGGATGGAACTCACCCTCCCCCGCCTCTCTCTCTCTCTCTCCCTCTCTCTCTCTCTCTCTTTCTCTCTCTCTCTCTCTCTCTCTCTCTCTCTGCTATTATCAATCAATCCTATCATAAAGTCACATGAGACGTTTCCATCGGAAACCCGAGTCTCGGTCCAGCTTCTCACTGAAGAAACGCACAAATCCCGCCTTTTATTGCTCCCCCCCCCCCCTCCCCACTCTCCCTTCCTCCCTAATCCGGCATACTCCACGGGGTACTCACCCCCTCAATTGATGATCTCCGACCTTCGCCCCCCCAACACACGTAACCCCATATTTGCATAGACACCCCCCAACACGCGACGGAACCTGCGGCTGCGCAGTCAATCCAGTAAATCTCCCTCCCGAGCTGTCTGTCCACCCATCTGCTTTGAAGTCGGCACCGGCCGCCGTCACCGCCGCCGCGGTCGCTTTTGGCTGAAGTGAGCGCGCCGAGGTCGGAAGGTCGTTCCACTGAAGGACAGGGGGGGGGGGGGGGGGGGAGCATCTGTCGCCTGCTTTGTGACAGTCGTGCAAGGAGCGGCCAGGCGGACAACAGCGCGTGAAAGGGAAGAGAGGGGGTGGGGGGAGGCGGGGAGAAGTGAGGGAGTGGGTGTGTGTGGGGAGGGGGGGATAAACATATGCATCAGATACGTGTGGCCAGTCGCCCCCACCGTGAACAGTAGAGGTCAACAGTCCCTAGACTGGTCAATTGCGTTTCGTCCAGCTCGTCAATTACTATGCAAACGAGCGCGTGGAGACCGCTCCGCCCCCAAAGGTTGAGTGTAAAAGCACCCCGACCCCCTCTTCCTTTCCCTCTCTAAACCTCCCCCCTCCCCCACACCCCTCCTCCTACACGTCCTCCACCAAGAACCCAACCCTTCTCCCCCCCCCCCCCCCCCCGCCAACCCCTCCCCGCACCCTTCCCTTTCATCGGTCTCTCCTCTCCCTCCTTCCTTCCGCCGCGGCGCCTCCCTTTAGTCCCATAACAAAGTGACCGCTGTGACACCATTTTCCACGTGCTGGCGTGCTAAGCGCTCACTAAGCGATGCTTCAACTGAGAGGCGGCACGCGAACATGCCGGGAGGGTACGCGTGCCTGGGAGACCCCGGGTCTATCATTAGCCGTCCACTCCCCCACCCCCACCCCTACCCCCAACCCCTACCCCCACCCCCACCCCCACCCCTCCAGTGTGAAGCCACCCTTCAAACTTGTTCAAGAGACCACCCTGCTTGCCTCCCCCCCCCCCCCCTGCTTGTGACGTCACTCCAATTACAAGCCGCGCGGACTCGATTCAAGTGAGAGGAGGAGGAGAGGGGGGGGGGGGAGGAGGAGGGGGACAGAGAAGCGAGCAGGGGTGGAGTGGAATGGGTGGGGGTGGGAAGAGAGGATAGTTGGTTTGAGTCGGAGGGGCAATTACAAAGGGACGGGGGGGGGGGGGGGGGGGGGGGGGGGAGGGGACAGGTGGAGGAAGCGCTTGGTTTGTCGGATTTGTTCGTTGGCTGGCGAATGTGTAGGGAAGCGGAAACGTTGTTAACACGTGATCAACTTGGCGGAAAGCGGCGAGGGGCGCCCTCTAGTGGTTGCTGTCAAAGGATGAAGCGTTCAAAGGGGGGGGGGGGGGGGGAGGGGGGTTACTGTGCTGTTCGCTGCATAAATACACAGCCTGAGACGCATAGACAACCTGGTGGTTACACAGTGTTCACACCCACACAAGAACAACAAGCACACAGGCTGTTGCTCCCCCACAGACAAAGCCGAAGAGTGAGCCGTTTTTTTGTTCGTTTGTTTGTTTGAAACCCAGTTTTTAGACCCGCGCTTATTACTCTACTAAACTAGCACCAAAATATGACGACACCAACATGAACACTCGTCTTACACAGAACATGAATACATGTGTATATTCTCCTCTCTCTCTCTCTCTCTCTCTCTCTCTCTCTCTCTGTTCTCTCTCACATACACACAAAAATTCTCTCTCTCTCTCTCTCTCTCTCTCTCTCTCTCTCTCTCTCTCTCTCTCTCAGGGTTGAAGGTAAAGAAAATGGATACATGAAATTAAGAAAATATAAATATGAAAACCCTTCACTGGCTGCTTGAGAAAACCATCGCAATCCCTTCCGAAGACAAAACTATTGGAATTGCCTGCACCTAGCCCGTTGGTCTGCTGGATCGGACTCCTCAGGGAGACACGGTTGATTGTGTCTGTGCTCTTGGCGTCAAATAGAAACCACCACAGTTAAAAAAAAAGAATCCAACAGCACCCCAAAAGCAACCAGCGAAGGATAGTAAATGAAACAAAACGAAAGTGTGGAGAGGAAAAAAGTCACTAAAAAACCAAAAACATTATGCAAACAGTATAAAGTGTAGGGGACAATCTTTGAGCCTACAATGCTTGAGGATCCATCCAAGGGTGCAAGGGAGATCAAAAGATACGGAACAGTCTGAGTGGTCAGCTCTGCTGTTCAATAATAACGCAAGCATTGTCAGCAGCTATATATATATATATATATATATATATATGTGTGTGTGTGTGTGTGTGTGTGTGTGTGTGTTAAACGTCGTAACCAATAAGCGGTACAGACTCAGTCCCGCGCGATCAAGATGAAGACCTCCAGGTGTGAAGGCAGATAAGAGATGGTATACTTTCCACACGTCTGTTCCGTCCCTCTGTCCCAAGTGTTGGGCACTGATCAAGGATGACATTCATATGCAATTTTCATGTAAATTATCCTATGATGACATCCGCAAGGAATGCGCAGTTTTGAAAGTCTCTCTACAGGCAAGGGACATCACTGGCGTGCCCTCGAGTAACGATGAAAAGACAATCCGATCACTCGCCAAATTTATCGCCCCTGCTTGGGACGGTCGGCGCAAGAAACTAACTAGGAAATAAATTTCTTGTGACCAAGTGACCGCATGTTCTCTCTGGTTTGACATATATTTAAAGTTGGATGGTCGGCTACTGTCGCAAGCGCGCGCTTGTTCTCCTATGAGTGCGCGCGAGCTCCGCGCCCGCGTTCGTGTGTGTGTGTGTGTGCGTGTGTGTGAGTGTGCGTGTGTGTGCGTGCTTTTGTGAGTGTGTGTGTGCGCGCGCGCGCGGTGTGTGTAAGTAAGCGTGTGCGTGTGTGTTTGCACGTGTGTTAATATGGGGATGCATGTCTGTATTTGTGTGTACGAGTACAAAGGCATCATGGATTGTGAACATGATGAATATTTATCAATACCTGATATTTTTTGATGGAATATCGGATTGGGGTTTTCAGAATCATATCAGGTTTTCAAATTGCTGGTTTTCAAATTGCTTTTTTCTTTCTCTTTTTTTTTTCGTTAGCTTTCCAATTCTCCTTTTTGCCGCTGAAATTAATGCCTGGTTAAATATCGTGCCCTCTGCTCATAGGATTGTATCGTCAATGGAATTAAACCAGTGTCAGTGTCTTACACACACACACACACACACACACACACACACACACACACACCACACACACACACACACAATGATGTCATCCTGATCTGCATATTCGCGCTTTGCGTATTGTTGACTCCCGATAAACTGATTGCTCAGTTATGTAGACAAATGCAATTCCTATATCAGTTATCAAAACTGCTCGACAACACATCTTGAACGTACACACTCGCTCACATATGTAACATGTCTGTGCATGTAGCAGCCTCTGTCTACAAATTAAATGCGTGCGATGCATGAATGTGTGGGGAGAGAGAGAGAGAGAGAGAGAGAGAGAGAGAGAGAGAGAGAGGAGAGAGAGAATTATTCGTTTAGTATTTTGGCCTGAACAAATGCTTGTCCATTGACTAATTTTTTAGACATCGGACAAAGAAAAAAAAAGAAAGAAAGAACTGGGAACAAAAGGGTATAATTATTCTTAAAATCAAAACTTTACAATATGTTACTATATATAGTTACAGTTATATCAAAACAGACGTGTGTAATTTCTTAATATGGAATCTCTCAGGGTGGTTTCCCAGTGGAGATACTACAGGCGGAAACTGACACAAGATCAACAACGAAAAAATAAACAAATTACAAAACAAACACGACGCGTTTCGACCCTTTTGGTCTTTATCATGCACGATAACTCACGTTCAAGACAATGAAACCATAGGACGGACAGTCACCTCTCTCTTCGAAACGGGCGCAAAAAAAAAAAGGAAATTATATATTTTGTCAGAGAGAGGAGAGAGAGAGAGAGAGAGAGTTAAAATTTGAATCAGGTAAAGACCTCGGCCCCTTACGGAAGGGATATGTTCACATTACTGAGCAAAAGAAAAGAATTCCATGACATATACACGTTAAACAATCAATGGACAAAATACGGTTCTTCATGGTATACACTGGAAGCTAACATTCTACGAAGTGACAATTTTCAGACTGCTAAGCGCCTGATACATTATACATTGCTGATTTTTGTTTGATGAAGTCTCGTGCCTTATCCACATAAGGAAAGTTAACCTGAAATTCCATGGAACGTTCTGGTATTTCGGTTGTATAAATCTGAGAGAGAGAGAGAGAGAGAGAGAGAGAGAGAGAGAGAGAGAGAGAGAGAGAGAGAGAGAATGCAATTCGCACGACATTTGGCCCTATCAAGAGCATTGAAGAATTACAACTTTATCATTAAATTGGCAGAACGAAAATGCTATTTCTCCCGAGGCCGCACCCCCCCCCCCCCCCCTGTCCACTCCCTCCCCCCTCCTCCACTCCCCCTTCCCTCACTCCTTAGCAACCACCTTCCATCCGCTCCCTCTCCTCCTCCTCTTCCCTCTCTCCCTCCCAAATCTGTTGTTCCAAACTGGTGCATCGGACTTTAAAGCTGTGCAAATCAGGTCTCCATGGCTGAGTGAGACGTTGGCGGTCTTAATTTGGGAGGCGGGACATGCTCTTGTCTTGTCACTCGACCGTGAAACGGGTGGGTGGCTCTTCGTTCCCTTGGAATGCTTTGAGAGGAAAAAAAAAAAAAAAAAGGGGGGGGGAGGGGGGGTGTTTCCTCTCGTTCTCGCTTTGTGTTCGCTCTCTCTTTATAATTGTTTGTCTTTTTCTTTGTCTCATTTTTCTTTCTTTCTCTGCTTGTCCTTAATCGTTAGTTTGTTTTGCATGGCGTCTAGTGACAACCCACAACCTGTGTTTAACTGAAAAAAAAAAAAAGAGACAAGACTTTGGCTCCTATTGGGAGCTTAGTTACTCACGGAGACTTGAAACAAATTACGCTCAGTTCTTCTGGTGTTGCTATTGCTGTTGTTGTTGTAATTTGTTTTTGACCTTTACTTTGCATTCTGTTCTTCCCCCCCCCCCCCCCCTCTCTCTCTCTCTCTCTCTCTCTCTCATGTCCGGTCAGACGACATGTCAGTCACCTTCACACCCACCCAAGGAAACAGGAAGGACGGGAAAACCCACGGAGGAGTGAGGAGGACAGGGGACTAGTCTAACACCACGGGGACCACCAGAACGACACATGTTCTCACAGGCGGTAGAAAAAAGACCGTGTTGACGTTGAGCACCGACAGAATTCGAACTCGCAACAATTGACCGCGAACTCGATTCTTGACCACTGAAAGGGGGGGGGGGGGGGGGGGGGGGGCGGATAGGCGTGTTTGACAGACTGGGTAGGCCAGCAAGGGAGAGGAGGAGGCTACACGCCACAACTGGTTTGCTCTAAATTATGTTATACTCAATGTGAGCGTTCTGAGGCCTGGCGTGAGTTTGAGCCGGCATCTGATATTAAACTGAAAATTGATCAAAAGAACAACTCCTGCCCCCCCCCCCCCCCCCCCCCCCCCCCCCCCCCCCATTATTTCACTTTTTTGTGTTTTGTTTGTTTTTTTGGTTGTTGTTGTTGTTGTTACTGCTGTTGTTGTTGTTTGCTTGTTTTTGTTTTGTTTCCACTTCCCCGAAGATGGAGTATGGCTGCCTTAATGGCGGGATAAAAAAAAAAAACGGTCATACACACAAAACTCCACTCCCATTGTTGGGTAGATGGGATTAGTCCTTGCCTGTCTATACAGGGAGTGTCCGCAGGAGTATCAGCCTGCGTACGCAAAAAAAAAAAGTTTTGTTTCCACCGATTACATCATTTACGAAATTCAAACATGACCTTCCCCTTTGTGACGAGTCTCCGACGTTCCCCCTCGTCAATGAAATATGGTTATGATATGCAGAATGCAGGGGGGTGAGGGGTATGGACAGAAGCATTCACATCTTCACAATCAAATTGTGCTCTCGCAGAAACACACGTATTCTGTCACTCACATGGAGCCCGCACAAAGATGACGAGAAATCAATAACATTTCATAGAAAAGAAAAAGAAATTTTATTTAACTTGACTCCGAGCCCCCACCCGTCACTAAACAACACATTATCTGTATCATACAAAATGTCAACATCATACAGATAATCTCATAGTCGCGTCCCCTTTTCTTCAGTTACTCTAATCTAAACAGGAAAGACAATATTCCACCATTCTGGTCACACACATAACACAAGGAGAAATAAACGTTCAGAACTTGCCGGCGGTCCCTTGGTTGACCAGTCAGTTCTCTCAGCACTCAGTGCGACTACGACTGCTGAAGCTGCCACACTGTTGTGTCCTCCCGATTGGCCAGATCCCAGTTGGGGGACTCTGGCAGCGTAGCTGGAGTTGCACCCTCAGACCGAGTCTCCCGGACTCCACTGCACTTCGCCCTCTCCACGGAAAGGGCTCCTGTCGGCCTCTCCCACAGGTCTTCTGTTACTGCAGAAACCCGCCGTTGGCTGGCAGCTCCCAACAGGCTGACACGTCTTGGTGTTCCCGTCCCCACCCAGGAGACAATTCTCTATCGTCGTCGGCTTCGAGGCCACAGCAAATCTCCACTGTCTTACGTCCCCTCCCAGCAGACAATTCTCTATCGTCGTCGGCTTCGAGGCCACAGCAAACCTTCGCTTCACTTAGTCTTTTGGCCTTGACTTTACCTCGCTGTATTTTCCTGAGTCCTCAGCAAGACGGGATGAGTTCACTTTCCCTCAGTGAGTCCTCTTTCACTGGTTTTCCGAGCATCTTATAACCATTCTTAAACAAAGAGAAACCGACTTATATTGGTTCAGCTAATGGAATCACTGGCGCCACACATCACAACGATTTACACGAATAAGTCCCTGAGTGATCTTGATTTAACCAATGGAATCACTAGTCACCTAAAATCACACACACACACACACACACACACACACACACACACACACACACACACACACACACACACACACACCACAAGGACTAGCACCAACAACTGTGAGATTCAGCCAATGAATTTCTGAGTTAATTTGGTTCCACCAATGGCATCGTTAGTGCACCTCTACACATGAACACCAAGAGCTGGGTACCATGTGGTTAATGCATAACATCCAGTTCTAACTCGTGTTCGATTCCCCGAAGCTGCCCATTTGCACTAACAGCACAGACTTCTCCACAAGCCAGGACTGATGCTTCAAGTGTTTACTACGATCTGTAGCCAACAAGGTGCAACCACTCAACAGGTCGAAGCTTTCCCAAACGTGTTCATCCCTCAGGACAAGCACGGCTGAATGGTCACTGCGCCCTGCCTGCAGTCCCACGGTCACCGAACCGCGACGGTCGCCTGCCACGATGGCCTCCCCTCAGGCCCACTGGAGAACCCAGTGAATAGCCACGATCGCCTCTCCTCAGGCCCACTGGAGAACCCAGTGAATAGCCACGATCGCCTCTCCTCAGGCCCACTGGAGAACCCAGTGAATAGCCACGATCGCCTCTCCTCAGGCCCACTGGAGAACCCAGTGAATAGCCACGATCGCTTCCCCTCAGGCCCACAGGAGAACCCAGTGAATAGCCATGATCGCCTCCCCTCAGGCCCACAGGAGAACCCAGTGAATAGCCGTTGGTGGAGGTGGATGCCTACCTCAAGCAGGACCGGCAGGTCGATACCTGCTTGTTGTTACACAACCCCTGGGCATGAGAACTCAGATCATCCCCATCAGTGATGTCAGGGTTCGCACACTTGAAGGACCCAAGGAACTAATCTTGACATCGGCAAAATCACCCTTAATTTGCCTAAAGGACTGGAGAATGTTGACCGTGACACCCTTAGATGACGTGTCACATTTCACGCCTACTCATTCACCCGTGACCCTATGAAAGAAAAGAAGGGAAATCAACTTTCAAACACAGTAAAGATTCTCAAAACAATCTAATTATGCCTGTCTATAAATGTTTACTCTACTCCTTACGCAAGGCTTTGGCACATTCATATTTTTTGGTGTGTAGCCAACAAGGGGCGAGAGGAGCAGAGAAACGGATGCTAGATCACTGAATACCATTCTTCTTCCAGCTCATCTGTTGTCACACTTGAAGGGTTAGCAGTCTGGTGGCTTGAGGCGTCATCTGTTGCCACACTTGAAGGGTTAGCTGTCTGATGGCTTGAGGCGTCATCTGTTGCCACACTTGAAGGGTTAGCAGTGTGATGGCTTGAGGCGTCATCTGTTGCCACACTTGAAGGGTTAGCGGTCTGATGGCTTGAGGCGTCAATCTGCCACACTTGAAGAGTTAGCAGTCTGGTGGCTTGAGGCGTCATCTGTTGCCACACTTGAAGGGTTAGCAGTCTGATGACTTGAGGCGTCATCTGTTGCCACACTTGAAGGGTTAGCTGTCTGATGGCTTGAGGCGTCATCTGTTGCCACACTGGAAGGGTTAGCAGTCTGATGGCTTGAGGCGTCATCTGTTGCCACACTTGAAGGGTTAGCAGTGTGATGGCTTGAGGCGTCATCTGTTGCCACACTTGAAGGGTTAGCAGTCTGATGGCTTGAGGCGTCATCTGTTGCCACACTTGAAGGGTTAGCTGTCTGATGGCTTGAGGCGTCATCTGTTGCCACACTGGAAGGGTTAGCAGTCTGATGGCTTGAGGCGTCATCTGTTGCCACACTTGAAGGGTTAGCAGTGTGATGGCTTGAGGCGTCATCTGTTGCCACACTTGAAGGGTTAGCAGTCTGATGACTTGAGGTGTCAATCAGAGAGCGTGGCTATCTTCACACACCTTACAACTGTCGGCCATTGTCTCGTACATGCCAAAGAGCTCCAAAATACCCTAGCTAACTTTCGCCAAAGTCTCACCCCGCTTGCCACGAGAATGAGAAGGACCACCGCTCGTACAACTAGTAAATATTCCTAGCGTCTAGACTCACATAAAACGCGCCTCAGGCACTGTCCATTTGCCAATTTCCGATTCGGCTGTTCCCAAACTGCTTATCCCGATTTGCCTATTCTCAATTCGGCTGTCTCCAAATTGGTTATCCCGATTTGCCTATATCTGCTTCAGCTGTTCCAAAATTGGTTATCCCAATTTTTCTACTCCCGATTTGACAGTTCCCACATTGGTTATCCCGATTCGGCTGTTCCCAAATCGGTTATCCCGATTTTTCCACTCCCGATTTGGCTGTTCCCAAATTAGTTATTCCGATTCGTCTTTCTTTTTCGATTCGGTTGCTCCCATATCGACTATCCCGATTCGGCTGTTCCCAAATTGGCTTTCCCGATTCGGCTGTTCCCAAATTGGCTTTCCCGATTCGGCTGTTCCCAAATTGGTTATCCGGAATCGGCTGTTCCAAAATTGGTTATCCCTGATTCGCCTATCCTAGTTCGCCCATGTGCTTTCAAAAAGACGTCAGTTGGCTTTCTTTGCTGAGTAAAGCCGTGAAATATAACTCATAAACTCCTCATGTGGCTCTAACAAATGCTTAATCCTGGTTTCAGTGTCTACCACATTAGCTGGAAAGTCACTTCAGTTAATGAAATTTTTGAACATTTTCCCTGTCTCAAAACTAGTTTAGAATTACAAGGGTTGAAAATGCTCAATGCATGCGCGCTCGTGTGTGTATATGTATGCATGTTTGTTTGGGTGGTGGGAAATGTATAGTGTGTGGTGTGTGTGTTGTGTGTGTGTGTGTGTGTGTGTGTGTGTGTGTGTGTGTGTGTGTTGTGTGTGTGTGTGTGTGTGTGTGTGTGTGTGTGTGTGTGTGTGTGTAGGAAGGAAGGAATTCTGTTTTACGTCTCGTCACACATATAGGTGATTGCAGACGTCTAAATAACATAGTGTTTACAATTTCAGACTATTATCATAAAAGGAGAGAAGAGGACGATGTGGTTACATAGAACAAAAATAAAGGATAGATGAATTATAGGACAGTAACTATGAAAAATTAGAGAAAAATAACTAAAGTAATCTAACTTACGATTATGATTATAAAATGTTCCTTAATGGACTTTGCAAAAGGTTACTCGTTAATTTAACAAGAGAAACAACTGGCAACGAATCTAAAAAGTCAAACACATTAACGTGCCCAGTGTCAGCACTTGGTATAACACCATTCAAAAAGGGTTTCGTTAGTTCACAATCAAAAATCACATGTTGAACTGAAAGATCTCCACGACATACACACTTAACAGTCTGGCAATACTTGGTTCGTAGGGAATTACATAAAAGTCTAAAAGTCAGGCTTGAAACCGGTCGGCTAATCGACACAAAGTTTGACAGAGTTTGCTGACGAGGTTTTGATGAGGAACTGTATTGACTCAAGAAATCACTCTCGATTATATGACTAATTTCCTTGTATGACAAAGGACAATCAACCTTAATACTACCTAATATATTCTTTGCTCCCCTTTTTGCTGCTCTATCTGCTTGATCGTTAAATACGAAGGAGGTGTGCGATAGAACCCAAGAAAATACGACATTAGTACCTTTCATGTAAAGACGGTGCAACATGTACTTAATCTCAAATAATAATTCCTCTCTCTGTGTATTTTCAAAACAATGCAAACTTTTTAATACTGACTGTGAATCAACACAAAACAGGATATTAAATATTGAGACTGGCAAGGAAATTAAATAATTTAATGCCATCAGGACAGCAACTAGTTCAGCTGTAAATATGGAATGACCCTTTCCTAAATAATACGATTTTTCAGCTTTGAAATCTGGAATTACAAAGCCAGATCCCGCACTACCATCATCAAGAACTGAGCCGTCAGTGTATACTTTTAAATAGTTAGTAAACTTTTCTTCCATGTCAATTTTGACAGATGCTGCTAACACATGCGGCGAAATCGCTTTATTTGGATCAGAAGAAACAATGTTAACTGTTACTTCCGTTAGTTCCCAAGGGGGTACCGGCGGAACCAGTACGCGAGGCGCTACCTCGTGTGGGTCAATCTTTGATGAATTAAAAACGTCTGAAACATATGAACGAAGCGTCTCTAAATTTGAATTTTTCTGTGCATTTTTCGAAAAATCAATGTCGGATCGTGTATTTAACTCTTCAAGGTCGTCCACAGCAATCCGTCTCACTACATATTTTACAGAACTTATTTTCCTTTCTTCATCAAGTGGCAAAAGGCCTGCTATCTTATAAGCTTCAGAGGACTTAGTGTGCACAGGTACACCCAGGGCCAACTTTACAGCTTTACTGTCAATTCTTTGAAGTTTCTTTAAATGCGATCGCGGAGCAGAAAAGAATACTTCCTGTCCGTAAGTCAATCTTGATCGTACAAGACTGGTTGCTAAATGTAGCAAAACTTTGGGATCCTGTCCCCATGGAGAGTGACTGACAATTTTTAGAAAATTCAAACTTTTAACTGCTTTAGTAACAATTGAGTCAATATGTTTTTTCCAGTTTAGTTTTGGTGTAAGTAGGACACCTAAAAATTTTACTTCAAGTTTATAAAAAATTTCCCGTCCTCCCAGAAAGAATATAGACAGGTTACTTGGGTTATATCCATTGTTAAAGAGAACCAAATGTGTCTTTTCAACAGAGAATTGAAAGCCATTCAAATGCATATAACTATTTAATTTATCCAGCTCGTTCTGAAAGAGCTTCTGAATATAATTTATGTGACGTAAATTTGTTCTTTTCTTTAAAGATACATTAATCCATATTGCAATGTCATCAGCATATTGAGCTACCTTAGTATATGATGAAAAACATTTATATAAGTCATATAGCATTACGTTGAATAACAATGGGGAGATTATAGAACCTTGTGGAATTCCCATATTTATAGATCTTGAGGATGATAAAGTCACACCAACTTTGGTCATTATGTGTCTCCCACTTAAAAAGGATTTCACATAATTGTAAACGTGACCAGAAAGACCAATTTGTTTTAATTTATACAATAATTGGCTGTGCCACACTCTATCGTAAGCTTTAGTAAGATCAAAGAAGGAAGCAAGGACACTTTTACGTTTAGAAAACTGTTTCTTAATTTGAGTAGTTAGTCGTGTCAGGTGATCAATTGTACTTCGTCCTTTTCTAAATCCAGCTTGATGTGAAGAAAATACATCATTTTTATCACAGTAATAGGCCATTCTGAAATTTACTATTTTTTCCATGACTTTTCCAGTATGAGACGTGACTGAAATGGGTCTATAGCTAGACGTCTCAGACCGAGGCTGCCCTGCTTTAGAATAGGAGTCACAATAGACGTCTTCCATATATTGGGAATTTGTCCACATTCCCAACATTTGTTAAATAATTTATGTAAAATGACTATCCAGTTCTCTGGTAAATGGTTTAACATAGTGTAAGAAATCCCATCCAAACCAACCGAAACCTTTTTATTTCCCAACAGACGGATAGCATTCCTGACTTCCTGTAAAGATATTGATACATTTATAGTACTATTGTTGTTTGGTACAGGATCTCTATAGTTATCAGTATTTTTTTCTTTCAATCTAAACGACTTTTGCTCATTAGGCAAACATTCCATACAACATGTCTTAACGTACATAGATGCAAACTCCTCAGCCTTTTCTTTGGGAGATAGAAATTCTTTACTTGTTGTTTTGATTGGGTAATCTTGGAGTTTAATGCCTGATTTCATTTCTTTCACCTTATCCCACACCTTTTTCAAGTCTTTACAGTCAGATACTTCATTTAGACAGAACTGTGACCAGTATTGTCTTTTTGCTTGCGCTGTAACTCTGTTTGCTTTTATTTTTGTACTGCACATTTCTTTATGAGCTGCATCTTTTATCTCTTGCACAGGAACTTTTCTAACTTTTAGCCAATTAAGATAAGCTAATGTTTTTGCTTTAACAGCCTCCTCGCAAGCCTGATTCCACCAGACATTCCCTGAGAATGTTTCACACCTTTTTGATCCTTTTTTTGGAATAGCTAAAGCAGCAGCCTCAAGAACTGCTTTCTGAAAGTTATCAAAAAAGATGTTAACATCCTCACAAATAACTTCATTCTCAGTCTTCTCAGTGAGGTAATTTTGAAAAGTTTCCCAATCTGCCTTTATGTAATTAAATTTGGGTATAACATCTTCACCACTAACTTCAGATCCAACGGATTCTTTAAAAGATAAAAAGTATTGGCACATGGTCACTACCTAGTGGGTCATTGGCTGTATCCCACTTTGCTGTTAATGCTAAAGCAGGTGAAACAAAGGTAAGATCAAGCGCCGATGCTCTATGATGAGATATGTCTGGGATGCGCGTAGTTCTCCCGTCGTTAAGCAAAACTAAAGATGAATCTACAACAGTTTCCAGAAAATCAGGGTGAGATACTATTTGACAACCTTTATCCCAGAAAGGAGCATGAGAATTGAAATCGCCACCAACGATCCACTTTTCTTTAGAACAGTTTAGAGAACGTAACCAATTAGTATTTTGCCCATCAGGGCCCTTAGGGTAATAAACTGATGCAAAATGTAAAATTTGATTGTTTGAAACTTTCAATTTTATAAAGGATGCTGACACATTAACCGTATCTTTTGTAAAAGAAAGAGGACTAACGTATGTGTAATCTAAACCACATTGTACATAGATAGCTGTACTAACTTTATCAGAATCTTTGCATATATGATAAACCGGGGGATAGTAATAACCTTGTAACTTTGGCAACTTCTGTTGAGTGACATTTAGGGACTGAAGGAGAAGTACATGATGAAATTTACTAGAAAGATGCATACACAAATTATCAATATTAGTTGACAAGGAACGTGCGTTCCATTGTAGAACCGACAAATTATCACATGTGTTGTTCTTTTTCTTCCTGGTCATATGTTAACCTAATTTAATGGTGGATAAGTATCATATAGGTGACGCAGTACAATAACCAGATCAAAACTGCGAAAAGCAGACGTTACCCAGAGAACTGGGGAGGGGGAGGGGGGGGGGGGGGGGGGGGAAGGGGGGTGATGCTTTGGAGATTTTTTTTTTCCACGGGGCTGATCATGGATACTTAATTGACTATCATGAACTCTTGTATGTTGATTTGGGGATAACAGGCTATCACAATGACCTCCTACATAGTGGTGTGTGTGTGTGTGTGCTTGTGTGTGTGTGTGTGTGTGTGTGTGTGTGTGTGTGTGTGTGTGTGTGTGTGTGTGTGTGTGTGTGCTGTGTGTGTGTGTGTGTGTGTGTGTGGTGTGTGTGTGTGTGTGTGTGTGTGTGTGTGTGTGTGTGTTGTGAGTGTGTGTGTTATGTGCGTGTTTAATAGAGATACAAACAGACAGACAGAGAAAAAGAGACAGAGAGAGAGAGAAGCAGACAGACAGACAGAGCAGAGAATTGTTCAGCGGCAACAAAGAATAGAAGAGAGAGAGAGAGAGAGAGAGAAGAGAGAGAGAGAGAGAGAGAGAGAGAGAAGACAGACAGACAGACAGACAGACAGGCAGACAGGCAGACAGAGTGAGAGAGAGAGAGAGAGAGAGAGAGAAGACAGAGACAGACAGACAGACAGACACAGACAGAGAGAGACAGAGAGAGAGAGACAGAGAGAGACAGAGGCACAGAGAGAGAGGGAGACAAATTGAGAAAGAGAGACAGGGACACACCACACACACACCACACACACACACACACACACACACACACACACACACCCCACACCACACAGGGAGACAAACTGAGAAAGAGAGACAGAGACAGACAGAGAAACAGAGGGACAGAAAGACAGAGACAAAGACAGATAGACAGACAGACAGACAAACAGACAGAACTCAACAGAGGTGTATGAGGTTCCTCGCATTCGCTGTGGAGCCACAACAGTGCAAGCAAAAGCAAACAGTTTGCCCTATTTGTGGAAGGGGGGGGGGGAATGGCAAGGTACTCACACAACATTCGTTGTGGAGCCACAACAGTGCATGCTGAGACAAACAGTTTGCCCTATCTCTGGAAGGCGGGAGGGGGGGGGGGGGGAATGGCAAGGTTTTCACACAACAGGCGAACGGCGAGTCCATCCCTCAACAGGCCATTGAGATTCGCCGCACCATCCAACAGTAGGCGAACCGGGAGTAGGCGAAATGGACCTGCCCTCCCCTCACAGTACATCATCTGTCTGTCCCATCCCAACCCATCTTCCTCTTCCTCCTCCTCCCCCTCCTCCTCCTCCTCCCCCTCCTCCTCCTCCTCCCCTCCTCCTCCTCCTCCTCCCCCTCCTCCTGCTCCTCTCTCATCTAAGAACAAAGGCATGATAATATATTCAACACCACCACCACCACACTACCACGCTGAACCCCTCCCCCCCCCCCCCCCCGTCCCTTTTCTGCTCCCCACCCCCACCTCCTCCCTCCGTCCCTTCCCTAGCCGCCCATTAACACCTGCATTCTATGGAGGGGCGGCAGCTGTCTGAATGGTAATACAGATGTACACACAATCCCGCACATACGTGCCATGTAGGTGTTTCAACAGGAAAAAAGAAGAAAAAAAAATCTTGCGAAGGGATGGAGGAGTAGGGGAAAGGACAATGCGGAGGAGGAGGTGGGGGAGGGGTGGAGAGGGGAGATGGGAGGAAGAGGAGGGGAGGGTGACGGGAGGGGGGGGGGGTGCGGCGGAAAGCTGGGATCAACCTTGGAATTTTTTTTATGGCGGAGTGAGTGGGGGAGGGAGGGGTGGGGGGTGAAGAGGGCGGTGCTGCTTGTGACAGGAATGGTGTTGTTTTTCAAGAGTGTATATCAGCTTATATCGTGGGGGGGATGGGGGGGGGGGGAGGGTTCGTCTGTTTGTCTGTTTATCTATTTCTCTCCTACCGTCTTCCAACTATATACTTAAACCGGTTTTATTTTGTTGTTGTTTTCTCTTTTGACCTATGCTTTTGTTTCCCCCTTTGTGATGATGATGGTGAGAGAGAGAGAGAGAGAGAGAGAGAGAGAGAGAGAGAGAGAGAGAGAGAGAGAGATTGTGTGTGTGTGTGTGTGTGTGTGTGTGTGTGTGTGTGTGTGTGTGTGTGTGTGTGTGTGTGCGTGCGTTCGTGCGTGCGTTACGTGCGTGCGAGCGTGCGTGCGAGCGTGCGCGCGCGCGCGCGCGCGCGCGTGTGTGTGTGTGTGTGTGTTTGTGTGTGTGTGCAGGTACGCGCTTCAGAGAGAGAGAGAGAGAGAGAGAGAGAGAGAGAGAGAGAGAGAGAGAGAGAGAGAGATTGTGTGTGCATGTGTGTGCAGGTGCGCGCTTCAGAGAGAGAGAGAGAGAGAGAGAGAGAGAGAGAGAATTCTGCAGAGAGAGAGAGAGAGAGAGAGAGAGAGAGAGAGAGAGAGAGAGAGATGCAGACAGACAGAAGAGAGAATTGTTTAGAGGCAACAAAGAATAGAAGAGAGCGAGCGAGCGAGAGAGGAGAGAGAGAGAGAGAGAGAGAGAGATTTTTTTTTTTTTTTTTTTTTTTTGTAAAACGCACTGTCAAGGCTGTTACCGTCAAAGTTAATGTTCTCCGCCAATGTTGAAAAGGAAAGGGCACATACAACCCATTCAAACAGACTTTCCAAAAGTTCGCCTGCATTGCTTTAAAATCTTTCTTCCGTAAAATCTAAACAGATGGGATGTACTTACCGCTCTCAGAAACTTCAAAGTCACACTAGGTTGGATATCTCTTTATAAGGCTGGCATGGAGTCTGCTGTTAAACGTCTGACATCATGCAAGTCCCAACATTGTATTAGAACACAAGAGAGAGAGAGAGAGAGAGAGAGGAGAGAGAGAGAGAGAGAGAGAGAGAGAGAGAGGACTCAGGACTCAGAACTTTTGTTCGATCAAGGATTGAGATTTTAGGCAGAGCCTATTCTTCCAATCTGTCCTTGCTAGGCTGAATTATGCAATAATATTTAAGAGAGAGAGAGAGAGAGAGAGAGAGAGAGAGAGAGAGAGAGAGAGAGAAAAGAGAGAGAGAGTAAACACGCACATTGTCTCCGTAAGGATAACACGGAAATATAAACGACAGCCCCATCCTCCCCCTCCCCCTCCCTCTTCCTCCCCATACCCAGTGACTCTCAGTCGCTCTGGATTGATTTTCACAGTGATTGATCGCTTCATATTCTACGCATGCAGTCGTCATTCTCAATTCATACAACACTCTCGCTCACTTCTCAGTTGACAGTCTCAATGTAACATTAATTACCCGAGACAATGTAGTCATCAACTGGTCAGTGATGAAGTTGACGTCTTTTTTGTTTTTAACTCCGGTATGGAGTCACCGTTAATGGTAGCAGCACCATTATCATATCGTATTTCTGTGATTATTCCATCCTGAGTTTTTCAATCCGTTTGAAACTTCTCTCTCTCTCTCTCTCTCTCTCTCTCTCTCTCTCTCTCTCTCTCTCTCTCTCTCTCTCTCTCTCTCTCTCTCTCTCTCTCTCTCTGGAGATGGAGGGGTATAGATTACCCAGGCAAGCATATTTAATGTTAAGAAACCTAGACGAGAACGGTAAAAAATGTTGGGTGTCTTTAGTAAAGAACATTCTTTTCTCGTCTGGGTTTGGATACGTGTGGCTGGAATAAGGCGTAGGTTGTGAACAAACTTTTATAACAGTGTTTAAACAGAGATTGAAGGATGTTTATATGCAGGAGTGGAACGGGTCTGTAACAAGTAAAGATATGTACCGAAGATACCGACTGTTCAAGACAAACTTTGCTTCTGAACGGTATTTCGAATATATGGACATAAAACGCTTCAGGAGTTGCTTGACTAAGCTTCGGCTGGGTTTGTTGCCAATCAATGGTTCATTTTTGCGCAGAACATCTAAGAACAATGGAAATTTTCTGTACAAAATGTGCAATGTATTAGAAGACGAGGAGCATGTTATAAACCATTGTATTTTATACACAAGATTAAGGTAGAAATATTTGACTCTTAATGATCAGCCATTTGTTAATATATTACAAAATGACTCTGTTTGGAAAATCCGTAGGCTGTGCATGTTCCTTTTTAATGCTTTGAAGATAAGACAGGATTTCATGGAAAGTTTAAGAGAAAATCAATAAGAATGCGACCATGCATTACATATGTCACAAGTTAGATCAACTTCATACTTTTCTTTCTTTTCTTTTTTTTCTCCACGATCGCTGAGATATGTGATTTGTTTGACCCCATTCTAGGGGCTGGTGGCCTGAAGAATTTAAAATTTGTTCTTGTTCTTGTTCTCTCTGTCTCCCTGTCTCTCTGTCTCCTCTCTCTCTCTCTCTCTCTCTCTCTCTCTCTCTCTCTCTCTCTCTCTCTCTCTCTCTCTCTTTTTTTTCTTCCACGGTGTTGCCGAAATTTATAAACAAAAATTATATGTAAATCGGAGCTCTTTGCGTGCTTCCATGTATTTCAGTGTTTCTGTGTTTATCTGGAGAGAGAGAGAGAGAGAGAGAGAGAGAGAGAGAGAGAGAGAGTGTGTGTGTGTGTGTGTGTGCGCGCGCGCGCACGCATGTCTGTGTTTGTGTGTGTGTGTGTGTGCGCGCGCGCGCATGTGTGTGTGTGTGTGTGTGTTGTATGCGCATCCATGTATGCATATGTGTGCGTTTGCGTGTGTGTGTGTGTGTGTGTGTGTGTGTGTGTGTGTGTGTGTGTGTTTGCGCGTCCATGTGTGTGTATGTGTATGTGTGTGTGTTGTGCGTGCGTGCGTGCGTTCGCGCGCGCGCGCGGGCGCGTGTGTGTGTGTGTGTGTGTGTGTGTGCGTACGTTTGCACGCGCTCCCAAGCAACCACACATGCCTGCTTGTCCATGGGTGTGTGCCAGCCAAAGTGTGCATGAAGACAAACTCCCAAAAGCTGATGCAAGACTAACTCTGCCACACTGACTCCAGACAAACTCCTGAACTCCTGACGCCAAACTCTTCAGCTGTGGAAGAAAGCAAACTCCCAGTCTGTGGCGCAAGACGCTCCCAAACTCTGACATGACATAAATCCATGTAACCGTGGAGCAGGGCCAACGTTTGAACTGTGACGCAATGCAAACTCCCAAACTGTGACGCATAAATTGTGACGTAATACATCTCCCTCAACTTTGATAGAAGACAAATTTCAAGACAAAGGCCTGAACTGCGATATATGACAAATTTCTGAACTGTGACGCAAGACAAACCCCTTCCTCTAACTATGACACAAGACAAACTCCTTAACTGTGACACAAGACAAACTCCTTAACTGTGACGCAAGACAAACTCCTTAATAAAGTCTGACGCAAGACTAATTTATGTACTGTAACGAAAGGCAGACACGTGACCTGTGACAAACGGCAAACTCTAAACGGTGACGAAAGACAAATTCTTAAACCATGATGCTAGACAAACTCCAACGCAAAACAATCTCCCAAAGTATGACACAAGACCAACTTCCACATTGTGACACAAGACAGACTTTCAAACTGTGACGGAAGACAGACTTTTGAATTGTAACACAAAACAGACTTTTCAATTGTAACACAAGACAGACTTTTAAATCGTGACACAAGACAGATTTTTGAATTGTAACACAAGATCAACTTCAACATTGTGACACAAGACCGACATTTGAATTCTGACAGAAGACCAACTTTGAAATTGTGACACATGACAGCCTTTCGAATTGTAACACAAGATCAGCTTCCAGATTGTGACACAAGACAGACTTTGGAATAGTAACACAAGATCAGTTTCCAAACTGTGACACAAGACAGACTTTTCAATTGTGGCACAAGACAGACTTTTCAATTGTGACAAAGACAGACTTTTAATGTGACACAAATCAATTCCAATTGTGACAAATAGTAATTACACAAGATCAATTTCCAAATTGTGACACAAGATCAGTTTCCAAATTGTGACACAAGATCAATTTCCAAATGTGACACAACATCATATTCCAAATTGTGACACAAGATCAATTTCCAAATTGTGACACAAATCAATTTCCAAATTGTGACACAAGATCAATTTCCAAATTATGACACAAACATTCAATAATCCAAATTGTGACACGAGCAAACATTCCAATTGTAACTGAATTCAAACTCCTAGCCAGTCACACCAGGGAATCTCCAAAACTGTGACAGAATACCAACTGTTCAACTGTGAGGCAGGCCAAACGACTCAACCGAGACACAAGACACACGCCAAAGCTGTGACACACCAATGCCACTTCCAAACAGTGACACAAGACAAACTCCCAAATCATGAGTGTGAGTCAAATTCCCAAACTGAAGCCAGAGTACGTTTTCTAACCTTGAAACACGACAAACACTCGAGCTGTAGTCCCACTCCCCCTCCCCACCTCCCGCTTCTCCTACCACCCCCACCCCCACCATGAAACACAAACAAGAAGCAAACATAGCAGAACAATCAACAGGCCACTAAACAAAAGAGACAAACTCCTGAACTGTGAAGCAAGACAATATCCCAAAGTGCCATGCCAAGTTCTGATCGCTTGGAGACCAAAACTTAAGTGGAGCTTTGTTTTGAACAACGTCAGTCTATCATGCGGTGCCCCCCCCCCCCCCCCACACTCCCTCCCTCCCCTCCCCGCCTCCGCCCCTGCCCCCTCCCCCCCCCCCCCCCCCTCCCCCCCCCCCCATCCCTCCTCAATAAAGTATCACCACTTTGGGCGCTCAGTTCAAACTTTCCACTTCCCTGCCCTTTTTCCTCCTCCACCTTCCCCCACCCCATCCCTACCCCACTTATCACCTCACCTACATTCTATGACATCCCCTCCGCCCCCCCGCCCCCCTTGTCCCCGCCTCCCCCTCCTCCCTTCTATCAGTACAATTTATGTCTTGGGTTATGTGCACTCAGGTTTCGAGGACCTTCAAACATTGATGATGATGATGAGGGTGGTGTGTGTGTGTGTGTGTGTGTGTGTGTGTGTGTGTGTGTGTGTGTGTGTGTGTGTGTGTGTGTGTGTGTGCTTGTTCCAATGGAGCGTTGTGAGAGGGTCAGTGGTGGAGGCTTCTGTGGGCCTACAAGTTTATTCACCCGTGTTCTACAGTCGCTGTTTCGTCCACAAAGGAAAAGAGAAAGGTAGGGGTGTGGATGAGTGAGAAAGAGAGAGAGAGAGAGAGAGAGGAGAGAGAGAGAGGAGAGAGGAGAGAGAGAGAGAGAGCGTGCCTACACGCACACATACAGATGCGAATGTAAGCACGCCTTCTTGTGTGTGTGTGTGTGTGTGCGTGTGTGTGTGTGTGTGTGTGTGTGTGTGTGTGTGTGTGTGTGTGTGTGTGTGTGTGTGTGTGTAACCCAAGATTGTGAGGCCAAACAAATGCCCAGATGCTCATACAAGACAAATTCCCACATCGTAATAGGAAGTCAAACTCCCAAAGTGTGACACAAGCCTAATGACCAAACTGTGATACAAGCCAAACTCCCTAAATGTGACACAAGCCAAACTCCAAAACTGTGACACAAGCCAAACTCCCTAAATGTGACACAAGCCAAACTCCCAAACTGTGACACAAGCCAAACTCCAAACTGTGACACAAGCCAAACTCC